>JAOXJP010227984.1:0-11201 GCA_025762735.1 Platanus orientalis | reverse complement strand
TACCCGGACTGCCTACATACTTGTACATGATGGGATCAAATCGACGTAGTTCCTTGAAGGTCATTATGACCCATCTTAAGGGAAGTACTTCTTTAGGAATCTAGCGTTGGTAACAGGAAGGATCTGATTGCCTTCCACATCCTGGAGCAGGTATGCGCCATTAGGATAAGCTTTTTCACTGGCATATGGGCCGTCCCATTTAGAGGCTAATTTTCCTTCCTTCTTGTGGGATCCAATGACAATCGTGTAAGGAGTACCAGTTCACCTTTGGTAAATGATCAAAGCTTGACATTCTTGTTGTAGGCCCTGGCCATGCGAGCTTGGTATAATTCCAATTGTTGTTGCACAACGAGCCTAGATTCATCAAGAGTTTCTAGTTCTAAAAGGCGAATTCTTACAGCTTCTGTCTCTGTTAGGCCATCCTATATTGCTATGCATAGGGATGAGACTTGGATTTCAACCGGTAGGACTGCTTCAGCACTGAACACCAAAGAGTATGGGGTTGCTTGTGTAGGTGTACGAAAGGTAGTATGGTATGCCTAAAGTGCTTCCAGTAAACGCTCATGCCAGTCCTTTTTGTGCCTAGTTACCAAATTTTTAATTATCTTAAATAGGGTTTTGTTAAAAGCTTCCATCAGACCATTAGCTTGGGGGTAGTACCTTGAAGAATGCTCCAGGTGAATGTTGTACTTTGCCATTAGTTGGTATAAAGGTGAACTTACAAATGGCTGCCCATTATCTATAATTATACGGTCAGGAACACCAAACTTGTATATGAGGTGAATTTTGATGAACCAGATAATGTCAGAAGCTTTGATTTCTCTTAAGGTTATAGCCTCGGCCCACTTAGAGAAGTAATCTATTGCAGCTAAAATATACCGATGCCCTTTGGTAGAAGTAGGGGTGATGGGCCCCACTATGTCCATTCCCCATTTAGAGAAAGGCAATGAGCAAGAGGTAGTGTGCAAAGGTTCATCCGGTACATGGCTATAATCACTGTGCAACTAGCAAACATGACATCTTTTGGCATAATTGATACAATCTACCACCATTGTTGGCCAATAATAGCCAAGTCGCTTTAGCTGGTATTGAAGCTTAGAACCGCTCTAGTGCCCTCCACACATGCCGGCATGCACCTCAGCCATCACTTTGGTAGCATCATCGGTTGATAGACAATGCAATAATATGCCATTGAGTAATCTCCGATATAGTTTATTACTTTACAAGGTAAATCGAGTGGCTCAGCATCATAGTTCAGTGCGCTTTACAGGGTCTTGGGGCTATCTTCTATCCATAAGATGTTAGATGAAGGGCTCGCACCAATCTTCTTCCCCCATGATAGGCTTGCCATCTATACTCTGTATGTCATGGTCATGTAGATCGGTGTTGCAAACGAGTGAAGCATCTTCTTTGCTGGGTGGGGCCAACGGAGGCACAACTTGCCTTTCCCTAATGTGAATAACAATGTAATCGTCCCTTGGATGTGTGAGTGACGTTGCCAAACTCGCCAATGCATCAACTCATCCGTTATGGTATCTTCTTATGTGTTGTATTTGTAAACGCTAGAACTTTGCCAAGTCTTTAGCCCTCTGGAAATAAGGCGTGAGACTTGGTTTTTTGATATGGTAGAGGTCATTCATTTGATGAATAACAAGCTCTGAATCCCTGTAAACAACAAGGTCATCTATGGGGATTTCTAGGGCTAGTCCAAGGCCTGCAATCAATGCTTCGTAGTCAGTTTCATTGTTCAAACACCCTTCTGTGAGTATAAGTGAGTGCATGATGATGCCATTGTCTGGGATGACAAAAACAATGCCAACTCCCGAAGACTTATCCGTGTTATCTCCCGGAACAGCAGAAGAACCTCGGGATGTACCATCGAAGAACATTTCCTAATCTTTCTTTACCTATACTTACATGATGTTCTCATCAGGTAGCTCTATTCGTGGCGAGGAATCATCAGGTACTGGGTGTGCAACCAGGAAATCTGCTAGTACCTGCCCTTTGACTACTCGTTACAGCACGTAGTGGATGTCAAACTCTGAGAGAAGGACGGTCCACTTCTTGATGTGCCCTTGTACCAAGGGGTGACTCATAATGTACTTTAATGGGTCGGCCCACAATATAAGATGGACTGTTGTAGTGAGGAGATAATGTCTTAATTTTTGTAACACAAAAACCAAAGCCAAAAAAGTTTTTTCTATGGGAAAGTAGTTTAGCTCAGCACCTACCATTGTCGCTGAGATAATATAAGGCATGTTCCTTGCCTTCCTCATTATGTTAGGATAATAGTGCCCCAAGAGATGATTCCATGGTCACCACGTACAAAAGCAATGGCTTGCCCATAGCCAGGCTCATGAGTACCGGTGGGTTTAGCATGTATTGTTTCATGCAGTCAAAAACATTTTGGTAGGATTGGTCCCAAACAAAAAGGACTCTTTTCTTCATTAGGCGAGAAAAGGGTTGGCAACGTCCTGAGAGGTTGGAAATGAACCGTCGAATGTAGGCGAGTTTCCCCTGTAATTTTTTCAGCTCAGAGATGTTTTGTGGTTTAGGCATCTCGATTATGGCTGTAATCGTTTTAGGATCAATCTCAATTCCCCTGTGCCGAACAATAAACCTAACAAATCATCCTGATGATACACCAAATGCACACTTAAGAGGGTTCATTTTCAAATTATATCGGCAAAGGCATTGGAAGACCTGGTCTAGATCAATAATGTGGTGTTGCTTGAGCTTTGTTTTCACAACCCAGTCGTCGACATAGCATTCAACCACATCATGCAACAAGTGTTCAAATATATAGGTCATTGCCCTCTGATAAGTGGCACCAGTATTCTTTAGACCGAAGGGCATGACTCTGTAGCAAAATACTCTGATTGGCGTATGAAATGCCGTGGCCTCTTCATCCTCTGGAGCCATTTGTATCTGGTTATATCTTGAATAATTGTCCACGAAAGAGAGAGCTTTGTATCCCGTGGTGGCGTCTACCAATAGCTCCGTGAGTGGTAGAGGGAAGTCATCCTTTGGGCAGGTGCTATTAAGGTCCCTATAATCAATGCACACCCTGATTTGGTCATTCTTTTTTCTGTACTGGTACGATGTTGGCAAGCCACTTAGGGTATCAGACTTCACGGATGAATCTGGCCTTAAGCAACTTTTCTACCTTGCCTTCTATCTTATCAGCATTGTCATGCCTGGCTTTGCGAGAATGTTGTTTGATGGACCGCTGAGTAGGGTCAATTGCGAGTCGGTGGGTGGCTACATTGGGGTCCAATCCGAACATTTCGGAATAATTCCAAGCAAACACATCTCGGTTTTGCCTAAAAAATTCTAGATAGTGTCTGTTCTTGTGAAGAGAGGCGTGCACTAATGAAAGTAGGGCATAAATCATCCTCTATTCCCAGGTTTACCTCGACTAGATCGTCTACTATTGCTTAGCCTCCATCCTCAAGTTCTGGAGGTGCAGGCATCACTGAATCCATGACAAAATCGTTGAAGGACAACTTTTGTTCTGCGAACAAGCACTCCAAGGGGGCATCTTCGAATAGATCTATTCCAGATGCTGTGATGGCATGTGAGGATA
The DNA here is from genome assembly GCA_025762735.1 of Platanus orientalis. NCBI lineage: Eukaryota > Viridiplantae > Streptophyta > Magnoliopsida > Proteales > Platanaceae > Platanus > Platanus orientalis. Next base: position 7,615 of record JAOXJP010227984.1, on the reverse strand, counting down.
CTTTTAGCTTGGTAGGTCTCCTGCCCAGCCCTCTTGTGTCTTCATTATTTTTGGAATGAACTAATTACTCGAAATGCTGGGTTAGAACTACCTTTCCCTTGTAAGAGTTCTTCCACTTTCCTTGCTGACCGAAGCTAGAGTTCTAATGTAGCTACGCAACCAACTTTGTATGTGGTACCAGACTGGCTGGGTCCTTGAGTTCTCACTTTGAGATAGGCCCTGAACTATTAGGAGGCTGAGCATGGCTTTCAGGCAAAAATATGGAGGATGTCCGATAAGGGTCAATACACATTCTTGACAACTGTGCCAGAAGAAGGACAAAGTCCTGTGCTACAGAATCGAGTAGCAATGGTGAGTAACCCTTGGCAGTCACGACACCATTCTTTACTTTGAGATTCCTTGGCTTAGTCCTTACTTCTTTGTCTTTTGTCGATGTTTCTGGGAGATCAGACTTTTAATAATATGTTGCATTAGCAAAGTAGGACTCTGCTATTTGAAAGGGATTGTTATTAGCTATTATGGTTCCCTGAGTGTCTTGCCAAGAGTATTTGATTCACTGATGATACATTGATGGGACCACCTGGAACTTGTGCATCCATGGCTTTCCTATAAGAGCGTTGTAAGCGGTATCAGTATCAATCATATAGAAAGGTGTCCAATCCTCGATATGACCAAACTTTGTCCTCAGCCTAATAGAACCCAGAGGGCGTTGCTTATTTTGATTGAACCCTTGGATGACGAGTGTGCTGGGTTGAAGTTGAGATAGGTTTATTCCCAGATAGTCCAATGTTTTGGCCGGAAGGATGTTGATTACTGATCCTCTGTTGATCATGACTCTTGACACGGGTTGATTATCAATAAAACCTGTGATGAATAAGGGTTGATTATGACTAGGATCATTGGAATACTGATCAGTATCCTTGAAGGTTACCGTGGGCATACACAATCCCTCTTGTGTTGCAGTTTGCTAAGAAGCCCTAATAATCTTGTCATTTATAGCAAACTCGTCTGGGTGAGTTAAGGCATCAATCATAGATGCTCTGAGCTCTGGTGACATGAAGAGAGCATCATAAACTATCAGTAGTGATGGGATCTTCTTGAGGTGTGCCATCACATCATATGGGATGGGGTTATCTATTTTTCTGATGGATTTGTTATGCTCAGCCTCTATGGATGCCTTCTTCATTGTGTCAGCTTGTTGATTAGCTGTGAGACCCTGTGGGGGAATCTATTTTTTTGACCTCAACTTGACTTGATTGACATGTCTGGGGTGCAGTTGATGCCCCTCCACCGGGGTGGTAATTTTAAGTTTCGTGACATTGTAAGCCTCTATATGCGGGTTATCAAATATTTCATTCTCAGAGAGGTCTTGGGAAGCAGAAGCAAAGCCAGACTCACTGTCACTAGATTCATCAGAGTCAATGATCAAGGGTGGCATATCTTGAATGTCTAAATCACAACGTCTAGTCGGCCATAGATTCGAAACATCATCGTCTTCGTCAGCTGAAGTCGAAGAGTCGTTGGCATCCATATCGATGTCCCATTGGTCTTGGGGTAGGAATCGCACCATGTTCTGTATATATTGGATGTCATGTCTATATGCCCTTTATCGGTGATAGAAGTGATCGATGAGCATTGGCCACGAAGAGACATAGCATGATGGTAGCGTTAAGTACCAATCGAAAGGTTGTGAGTCCAAAGACACTGGGAAGAGTCGTACTAATAAATCGTGGGCAGTGGCTGACAAGCCTGTTTCTTCTAGGAATTGGTGGGCATGGAAATGGGGGTCCCCTTTTCTAGTATATAGCGTAAGCAGAGGAAGTTGACAGTCTTCAGGGAACTCAGTGAGGTAGACCTCATGTCTAATGGGTTGCCTTATTTTACCGAATCGTCGTGAATCCAATAATTAGGGAATGACTTGATTAGGAGTGCCATCAAATTCCTCATATGTTTATTGTTGAGGAGGTTACCTCAAGGGGTCTGTATTCCAAGGATCATATGGTTTCATGCTCAGCCTCATGAACTTGTGGATGAACATTTCGATCAAATGGCCCAAAGAAGGTATGCTTTATGATGTGAGGTCCATGTACCAATCTAATGGTAAACCGTCTAGGGAGAGTGGGAACAATCGCAGTAACAAATTGTCATTATGCATTACCTCTCTACACAATATCATAAAGTTGAACAGATGACGCCGTTGGCACTGATAGCTTTCTTTCAAGAAGCTAGTGAATAACGGGACCTTAAAACCAGACAGAAACACCTTGAAATAAACTGCATGATGACAAGGAAAAGCTCATCGCCTGAACTTAGCCAGTACATTTCAAAAGTATGTACGCTTTTAGGGTGTCATTGGTAAACGAGTTATCCTACCAGACCGTAATGCAGGGTCTTAGATGGTGCCTGTTAGCACGATAGAGATACCCCCAACGTTATACCTATAGACCATCATCGGGATGGTTACCCCTTTAGAGTGATCCTGGTATGTCACGATGTTTTGTGACCAATCAATAATTAGTGTTGGTCCGCGTGGTATTGGTGCCTGTTGGGGTCCTCCCTATGAGCGAGGATTCCTATTATGTACAATTGACATCATGTTGCATGAAGCCATCGGAGGTGAACGTGAAGACTCTTCTGGTGTAGCCAGAGTCTAAAGGGATTGTCCTAGCAAGTAGTCTTCATGGGTCTTTCTAAGGACCTTTCCTTTTCTTTATGTTACTGCTTGGAGTCTTCTTTTCTACATCGTATCGCCTTCAATTATGACCTAATTGCCTTTATCATCCTCATCATCTTGTGTGCTGATGAGAACGACCATGTCTCTATTAGTGAAGATAGCATTAGTGGTGGCAGCCCTCATTTCTGCGTCTACCTCCATAGTATTCTTGTCGATTAGTTCTTGGAGTTTGTCCTTAAACACGAAGCAATCTTATAAGGTATGTCCTAGAATGCGATGATACTTGTAATACTTTGGGTCATTAACTTTGTCAGCTTCCGCTGGTCTTCTTAACTCGGGAAGTATGATATCTTGAGATTCAACTGTTTACCTGAAGAGACTTTCTAAATCGTTCAGATAGAATATGTAGGCCTTTTCTTGACGCTCTTTCATGCTTGACCTCCTAGGAGGGGCTTCTTGCTCTGCCGGCTTGGTTATCTCTATGTTGTGGTTGACCTGCAACTTAGTGGGTGGTCTTTTAGTGCCTACCATGGCTGACTCCATCTTGTTAACTATCATTTTTTCTCTCATTTCTCGTTTACGATCTAACAGCTTTCTTTACAAAACAGATTCCTTAGATATCAAATCATCAAACCCAGAATACTTCTAGGCTGTGAGGTGAAGCGAAAGCTCGAAGGCTATATTATGCAGGCACATCTCCAGTAGTATCTTAATTGGTGGTGCATTCTCATATGTGTAGGACATATTTTTCCATCTATTGATGAAGTCCACGACTGACTCATTGTCTCGCTGTCTTTCATTAGTCAGCTCATAGAACTTAACAAGCCTGTATGTGCCATAGAACTATTGTATGAATGCTTATTTCATTGAATCCCAGTTAGAGATAGAGTTGGGCTTCAAGTTTGAGTACCATGTGAAAGCTGCCCCCGTTGAGGGGTTGCACAAACAACTTTAATAACAAGTCACCTTGTTGGGCAATGGCGCCACACCGAGACTCAAAATGAGCAATATGTTATTTTGGGTATGTTGTTCCATTGAATGTGTTGAAGTGAGACTGAACAAACTTCTGTAGAAAAGGTGTTGTGTCCATATGCGGGGGATAGGGTTTCCCTATAATGTATGTGCTTACAATTTCTTGCTCTTTATATTCATTCAGCATTTCAATCATCATTGTTCACATGTAGTTGGGGTCTACCATGGGTATACCCTGATGGATATATGGTCCTTGCAGTGTAAAAGGAGGTTGTGCATACGTAGTATAACCATTGTAACCATATGTCCATGGAGGTGTGTGCCTATGTAAAGGCCGCTCTTGCTGCTGATAAGGAGCCTGGTGAGTTCCTTGTGGATGTGAACCTCGTGGGGGTGCCTGCATGGGTGGTCTTTACAAAGTGGATATGTTGGGTGCAATGCTTGCGACTAGGGCGGGCCCAGACAAAGTGGCAAAGGTGTACTCAGGTGTATAGGAAGTGTACCCTCCTTGCACTTGGTTAGGGATGGTTGGCCTTACTGATTCTGTTGTGGTGAGATTGGGATTTAAAGGGATCGTCCCCTATCTTTCAAGTGTGAGTTGTTCAATCATGGCTTTTAATTCTGCTATGGCGGCCTCCTAAGCAGCCAAGCGACGATCTCGACTTTCTACCTAAGCTCGCCACTCAGTAGTTGTAGTGCACTCCCCTTCAAAGTCAGAATGATAGTCCTTGAGGTCTACATTTTTTGTACTTGCTGTAGGGTCAATGGGTAAATCCTGGCCTTTACTTGACCCCACCATGGTAGCTTGAGACCCTTGTGAAGTAGAGGTGACATTGACTGTCGCAGTGGCTCCGTGTGGAGTGTATGGACTGTCCTGATGATGGAACATGATAGGAGAAGTTATAGGACCCCTCCTAGTAACTGGTAGTCCCCTTGAGGGTGCTCTGGGTGTTTAGGCACTTGCCTCCAACTAGCTTCTATTCATCATACCGACAAAGTTGAAGGCTCGTGATTGTGGTTCAGGGGAACTAAGAGTGTTAACATAAATGTTTTTTCTTACCTCGGTGAACATCACTACTGCCTGAGATTTGCAGGGGGCAAATTTCTTACTTCTGTTATAATAAACCATATTGTCTTTGGCATTAGGTGGTAAGAAGGGATTATTTCCTTTGGGGTGTGCCCAGGGTGGTATTGCATTGATTTGTATACCCCCCATTTCTGGTTGCTCATGAAAGAGTTGGGGCAGGTTGGCTTCTTGTTTGTGTTCAGAGACTAAGGTTTTCCTTTTTTTGGTTTACCACCTTTAAGGAGATCAAATTGGGTCAAGAGCATTGAGTTTCTAAACTCTATTATTGCTTTATTGTTCTGCTTATTGTGCCTCTTAAAAGGGGTGATCATGTTTCCTTGTAACTGGTCCTCTTGCGAAACATGGGTTTCTGCCTTAAATCCCCTTCTCTTATGTTGCACATTTTTTTCAGGATTAAATGGTCTGAATACCTTAGCTTGATTGATAATCTGCTATTTTATCTGATCCCTAAGCATCGTAGGGACTCTTGTGAGAGTGATATGGACTGTAGTCAAATCCTAGTTCTCAGGTGGTGAGAAGAGATCTTGCCTCAAGTCCACTTGTGTGCGCGAATGAAGATTTACTTGTTCATTCACCACAACTAAGTCGCGAGAATGGCGCGGTTTTGTGCACGGATGTGAAATTTCTTTTTCATTCGTCATGAACATTTGGCGCGTATCTCGCTGCTTCTGAAAGCACAAAGTTTTGCGCGAATATGAAATTTCATTATCATTTGCCATGGATTGTTGGACCGATCTATTCGTGAAAGGTTTAGCGCCAATGAATTATTTCTCAGGCTTGTGCATGGCCATTTTGCACTTCTTTGTTACATTCAGCCTGTGCGAATGATAAATGTTCATGTCATTCGCCCACATTTCTCTCAACAAATGTGCACTTCTACTTAGATTTGCGTGCATTTGTTGCGGCAAATGAAATTTTGGGGCCTCACCCGAGACAAACTTCTCTCTCTTTTCAAAAGTTTGCATGTCTTCCGACTATTTGTTTGGTTGAGCTTTTGGTCTCCATTATTTCTTTGACTTTTTCACCATCATTTAGGTGACATTTCCCCTTGATATGTCATTAGACTTGTTCTTTTTGGCTGAGATAGCTAATGTTGTCACAGCTTTAGAGGAGACTAACGCCTCAACCCCTGATAAAGTTGGGGAGACAGAAACCTCAACCCTCTTGTGGGAGACCAAAGCCTCAATCACAAGTAGACATTGGGAGACCAAAGCCTCAACCAAATGAGTGGATGGCGGTGGGGAGATCAAGACCTTAACCCACATCTTCTTTGAGACCTGTGGTGAACTAGCAGAGGTTTCCATAGCTGCAGCTCCATTGGGGTACCTATCAAAGCATGACAGTCCCATTTAACACAGAGAACTTAAAGAGAGATGAGAGGAAAGTCTTGTCCCATTGGGCATGCTAGAAATTTGTAACACCAAATTTTGTGCCTTTTTTTTATATGATTATGAGGTGAAATTTGTTGAACAAATTACCTAACCATTGTGAGAGGTTACTTTAATTATTTATATGTGGGAAACTAGGACTCCAAGTCTGGAAGACACATTAATTATAGCCTGTTTAACACGGCCAACCTCTGATTAACTCTAAGTTACTCACCTATCTAGAGTTAGGATCAATGATGAGCCTCCATTGATGTCTTCTTCAAAGAGATGGCAGAGGTATAATGGACGTGCCTTCTCCTAGAGAAAGAGAGGTAGCTTGCAGATTTTTCAATAGATGCGTGTAGCCTGTTTCTTCAATATTCAAACTCCTTTTCTCGTTCTTCCTTGGAGCTCTTGTGTTCCTTTTATTTCCTATTGTCGTTCTTCTTTCTGTTGTTGTGCAGGTGAGTATTTATAAGTGAGTTTGGAGGAGAGTCCTTATTTGAGGAGAACTCTATCTCTCCCGTATCTTTTCGGTTGAGATGGGATTCTTCAAATCTTATCTCAAATATTTAGGTGATTCTTCTATGCAAGAATCCACCTTCCTTCATCTTCTGAATAGTTATGGGACTCACAAGAGTCGTGGTTATTCAAAACAACTTTCCTGTGAAGATATAAAACCGATTTTCAGTTTCTGGTTTCTGCATTGCGTAAGTCCATTCGCACACACTTTTTGGTCGAGCGTATATTATTGAATTCATTTAACTAATGGTGAAAGAGGATCCAAATATTCATTCATTATTCAATTGGGGGCGAATGATAAATCTATTTCTCATTCGCACACATTTTTTGGGTGTCAACAGATGACATCAGCATCAGCCCACTTAGTTACTTCTTCAGGGTGTGTTTCATCATTTCCTTTCTCTTGTCAAGCAGTTAAGATGGCTTTGGCTTGGGCAATCAGTTGTGTTTTATGCTCAACACCACCCTCGTTATCTTTTAAGATTGTAGTGTAGCCATTCAGCTCATGCCAAAGGCATGCACATTCTGTATTGATATAGTAAAAATGGTCCGCAAATATCTTTAATTCTGCACTAGCAAAACTATCCTGATGAGTTGTCTCTGAGTGGATCCAATGCAAGTTAACTATCTTTTCCTCTAATTCTTTTATAAGGGCTTGAAGATCATGAAAAGGTTGAGCAAGTCTTAAGGTCTCTTCAGCTTGAGCAATAACAGCAATAGAGTCTAGAAGAGACTCTATGGTTCTCCAGATTTTGGGGTTCTTGAAATACATTTCCACATCGTTCAAGCAAGATAAAGCCCTAGCCTAAGTACATGGTAGTGCAATTGTTGCAGGATCCATTTCAATGAGATCTCGCAGAAGACAAATATGGGCTTCACGTGAATGGGCTGCATTATCATGAAAATGCTCTAATTCTGCTTCACTATAGTTCCATGGTGGTAGGACCGCTTCATCTTCAAAGGACAGTTTTGCATGATGGGAAAAGGAGTCAA
>JAOXJP010227983.1:0-11202 GCA_025762735.1 Platanus orientalis | reverse complement strand
GACAAGTGCATTTTGATTGTTAATATTATAAAATTCATACGCATGATTATTATTTTTTTGCTTCATTATAATGGAACCAATCAGAAATTATTGTTATTGTACAGAAACTGGCTACAGATATTACGCCGGTCTTGCACAGAGATTAAAAAAGAAACGACAAGCATCTCTCTCATTGATTAGTTGGTTAATCTTCTAAGTATTGACAAATAATGGTCCTTTTTTTTTTTTTTTTGAAGTACAAAAAATGTAATATTTTTGTGAATGTTGCAAGTACATGCCATACTCAATGCTTGAAGCAACATAGCATCTAACACTATTGGCATACCTATTATTTGCATGATATATAAAGTAATGGAGATATAAAAAAAAAAAATTTGAAAAAGAAAATTTCCAATTTAACTGTTTAAACAAGGGGAAAAAAGTTCACTGGGTAGTGCATCCCTCCTAAATAAAAAAAATAAAAACAAGAATAACTTGTGTCAGCTTTCGGGGTAAACGCGAGTTCAACATTGTAATTTTCATGAGCAATAAAAGCAACATTGTCAGATGATACCATCCAACTGGCATCATGGCATGACTCCCATAATGTGGGAAAATAAGAGGTGACTCTAAATTGATCTATGCAATAAAATCCCGTTATTGAGGTTGTTAACATGCAATAATTAAAAACGAATAACATCACAATCTAAGTTAATACCCAATAGATCAGAAACAATGAAGAAAAAAAATTCACCAAAAAAAAAAAAAAAAAAAAAAAAAAGAAGGAAAAAAACCAACAAAAAAGTAATTTATTGAACAAACAAACGGGGGAACAAAAAACGAATAAAATCACAATCTAATTTAATACCCAATAGATCAGAAACAATTAATAAAAAAAATTCACCAAAAAAAAAAAAAAAGAAGGAAAAAAAGCAACAATAAAGTAATTTCTTGAACAAACAAACGTGGGAACAATCATAATACACAGGACAATCCTTTTACCATGTTGCAACATGACTGAATATCCTCAATCCTCAATTTACATTTAGATAATTTGTTATAATAATTTATATTAATAGACAAATTTGTCTTAAATTGTGCTCATCTCCCCCCCCCCCCCCAAAAAAAAAAGCACTCTTATTTATTTATTTTTCATATTTTATATATGTTTTTACCTTATGGTGTGAAAAAATCGTTCTTGGTTTTGTTTTTTAGAAAAGTCCCAAAATCTTTGTAAAACCTAGCTTTGTCTACTGTTCTTTCTTCAAAATCTCCAAATTTGCAAACTTCTTTAAAATATCATATTTTCTATGAATTTTTATGTTTCTATAAGCCTAAATAACAATTATAATCCTTAATTTCGTGTTCAGGTAGGTATTTAGTGAAAAAGTCCTTAAAATTTTACAAAAATCGTTGTTGTACAGAATTTTTTGCTTTGATGATGTCATCCCGTCACAATTTTTTTAAGTACAGACACAGGGTGGAAAAGAGGCCATAACTTTCTCTACGAAACTCATATTCATTCGCCGTCTTTTTTGTTAGAAACTAGGCTTTAAGAAATTTCTAAGAATATATAGCTTGCTCTCTAATTCATCCTACGTTTTAATTGGTGTATTTTTAAATTTACCTCAAAATCTATTGATTTAGACCATATCATGCGGTATAGACACTTCGTGAAAAAATTGTCATAACTTAATTCACTCACCGTTTGTCATATTAAAAAATACACTCATAGATCTTTCCAAACATATATTATTTGTTAGGTGATTCATACAAGATTGATACAGATTTATTCATGAAGTTATCCCAACTGTCTGGAACAGCTTTATAATTTGTCATGTCTTTGACTTTTTTTTTTACTTAAGAAATTATTTTTAACTTTTTCATTTGATGTCTGTTTTGCTTGTTGTTTGTTATGTAGGACTCTAGACTTCTGTACCTATTCAAAGGTATAAGTTTCATTCACAAATTCTTTCTATATTTTCATTGGTGCCTCTTTAAATTTGTACAAATGTTCAAATCAACATATATGCATTTAAGTGGTTCTATGTGTATACAAAACTTATATGACATGTGTTAGCATTCTAAGTGTAACACGTGTTAGTAAATGTGCGTCTTGGTGCAGGGTGTTACATTTTGTTTAGCATTCGTATACAAACTAATAAAGGAAGATGGACTTATTTCTTTGTTACATTAGGACGTGTTTGGCAGCCACCTGTAATGTAATCATTTCATTTTAAATTCCCAAGGCATTTGTAACCATAAAGTGATGGTTCAAAATGAACTCATTTGGATTCATATTGATTTGTTATTGGATTGATTTTCATTCATCACCATAACATACATATCATTTCATTTTATAAAAAACTTAAAATGAGTTCATTTTAGGTAACAAATCAATGTGAATCTAAATGAGTTCATTTTCAACCATCTCAATGCATTCAAATGCCTTGGGAATTTGAAATGAAATGATTTCAGTATTGGTGGCTGCCAAACACAGCCTCAAGCAATGACATTCTTAGCCGTCTTTGCAGCAAGGAATTATATCAGTTGGGATGCTTTAGCTTTGTTTGAATTAATTTCTTGGCCTTCCTTGCAGGCTTCATCGGTTTGCTAACTAATAATATTTCATGTTGATGTTTTTTGTGTTGATCACACACTTGATATTTGCTTCTCACCTTTTTTATTTGATGTTGAAGTGTCTCAAGTTTCTTTGAAGTGTGGGCATTTGTTATAGAAACATAGTGCTAGTCAAATACTGAAACAAAAGGAGACATCTTAGAACTCTATTATCACTACTTTATTACTAAAACTAAAATAAAAGTAAGAAGATGCCAGCTTGTTAAGTCGGTAAAGTCTGTGGATGTTGTACCACAAACCTGGGTTCAAAACCCGTCTTCACCAACTTATCTATCAAAAAAAGAAAATAAAAAATAAAAGCAAGAATTTTAAATAAAGAAAAAACAAAGTTCAATGACATAGAAATGTATTAAAGCTTTTAAAGCTCTTGTTGACACAAATTTGTGAATTTAATAAACAAAAAAGTGAAGACAAATATCCAAATAAAAAAATTGTATAGCTTAAAATTTATGGTTTACATTTTTTTTTTTTATATTCTTTACATAAGTGTAGACCTATGATTAAAAATCAATTTTGAGAATAAGGGTTATATTTAGATTTTATCTCTTATTCAATGAAGAGATTTGATTGACTCACCTACTTCTCTTGGTTTTGTAGCAAAAGGTGCAACTTGAAGGCACATATACAATATAACTTCTTAGGATTTTGCGGTATTATACTGAAAAAGTATATTTTCGGTACCATATTTAATATTTCCCAAATTATATTACAAGGTTTCTAGAAACATCAAAACTTGTTAAATTTTTTTTTTTTTATAAGTTTTTTAAACACTAAGTGTGCAAACTTTTGTACTGTTTGGTATCATTCAAGGAACATTTGGTAAATGTTTGGGGCTTCAGTTAAAACCTTTACAAATGCAACTATGTCATAAGGAGATAGCTCACCATCTAAGGGCTCGAGAACATGGTTCTAGTAGTTAATGTTCTATACAGGAACCATGAGGATGGGAGTTTGATCCTAGCTTATCCACCAACCTCTCCCCCCTCTCCCCGCCCTCCCCTTAAAAGAGAAAGAAAAGAAAAGGAAAAAAAAAAGGGAAAAGATAAAAGTGATAATAATAAGTAGCAATTGAAAATTGGGTGCACTATTGAATGAAAGACAGAAGATATGTGTCTATGTACATTGAATTACCGTACATTTCATGTTTGTGAAGTTTATGTTAAGTTGTTAACACAAAAGCAGATTGTGAAACAATATCGGGTAACTCATGGTAGGTACCCACTAAATACACACTCAAGGCATGATCAGTCTTGAGGACTTGAGTTTGTTTGGAGATTATTTTCATTGGAGATTATTGGATCTCATTTCATGGAAAAGCTGATAATAATAATAACAATAATTTTTATAATAATATTTTGATATCATCATCATTAATATAATTATTATTATTGGATGGTTTTGGAATTTGAGAAGCAGGTAGGGGTGGGGGTGGGGAAGTGATAGGGCTAATGAGAAAAGCTTAAAAGTAGGGAAAAGGCAAGAAGCTTTTTTAATGGAGCTTTACAGCAAAAGTCAAATAGGCCCTCTTTCATCAATCATAATAATATCTTCACGGCAGCGCGGAAAGGGAGATTGCACCCAAGATTCAGCATCATTGCGTGATATTTTTGGGTGCCCAAAAGAAACCCTATTGAATGATATATTTTACCTATGCCTTTCGATATTCCTTTTCCATTATTATGTACTCATCTGAATTCCACGAATCACTACCTATGTTTATCTTTTCTACTCTTTTCTTTCTTTTCATTACCCATTTTCATATTCTCTCTCACACTGACATGCATCACGCTTCTAGTGTAAATTTATTGGAAACAAATGTTTACAGTGTCATTTGAGTCTTTTTGATGAATTATAAGCTGACATGTGGTGTGCTGGGGTTACAAATGTAAAAAAATTGCTTAATTGAAGAAGGTGGTGTCCAAAAAGAAGCGCCAAATTAAAAAACACATCATGAATATTGCAAATTCAAAAACACATCATAGTTTTTTTCATCAGACAACGAACTGTTTGTCTTACAATTTCAATATTTTAATGAAAAATCATAATACAGATGCTCGGTCTGGTTACCCGAAAGGCTGCCAATCCTAATAATCTGGTAACTCCTCCCTAGTTACCAGCTGGTTTGTATAATAATATATTAATATTTAAAATAAAAAATACAAAAAATAGGTGAATATATATAATTTCACAAAAAAATAATCTTAACACGTTGACGGGGTTCTTGAAAACTTGGCTTTAGCTTGGGTGAAGTGGTTGCTGGTGTCATCCCATTTTTGACACTGAGTTATCTAAAAATTTAGCCAAAGTCAAGTAAATCGGTCGAGTTTTCCAATTAACTAGTTGATTAGTGCTTAAAAGGGAGGGTGTTTATATATATATATAAAAGAAAAAGGAAAGGTTCTAGTCATCAGTTATGTCTTACGTATGTATATATTAAAACTAGGGGTGACAATATTTGACACGAATCGTAAACCGGACATGAATCCAGTACGAAATAAATGGGTTAAGGTCGACTGTAAACAGGTTTTGGATCAAACAGATTGATTTGTTTTGACACGATTAATAAATGGGATGGGTTTGGGTTAAACAATATAGTTGTATACCCTTAACTTGAAACGAAATAAATATGACTGCCAACATGAATTACCACATAACTTGTGAACTTGACACACGAATCCAACATGAAATAAGCAGATTAGGGTGTTTCAGGTCAAAACGGTTGACCCACTTTGATGCAATTAATAAATGGGTTGGGTTAGGGTTGAGCCATATAGTCGAATACCCTTATCTCAATATGGTACGAAGCCGGCCTACCACCACGAATTGACACCCCTAATTTTCTCACAAATAAAATTGATTATCCCCGTATAAAATAATTCCCATTTAAAATAAAGAAGTAAAGAGGAACCATTCTTTCCGTAGATATATTGTGTCTACGTACGTGTGTGTGTGGGTGCGCGTGTGTCAGGAGGGAGTGTGTTAAATATTCTCCTTCTTTGAGACAAGTCTCCCTTCTTTGAGAACAAGTCTACTCTCTCTCTCTCTCTGATCTACAGAAAAGTTTTCCTTCTTTGAGAAACAAGTCTACCCTCTCTATCTCTTTCTCTGATCCACCGAAAAAACAAACCACACCATATAGAAGAAGAAACACCAGAGAGAGAGAGAGAGATGTCTTCCACGCCCCAAGCTATGCTTAACCAGGGCTTATTTGAGGATCAAGGGATGCCCTCACAAATGGGTTTTTACTCTTCTCCTCCCAGCTGGAACTTTACTCCATTTGGTTGCCATCAATCTCTTAGACTCCTCAGCAGCAACAATCCATCTTCGACGGCATCGGATATAGGAGCAGATATTACTTGTCATCTCACTGAAAGCCTCTCTTCCATGCCTCCAAAACTTAGAGATATTACTTCTCACTTGGGTGAATTCGAAGCTCCTTCAGTGCACAGAACAAGTGCTAACTTCAGGTAAAACAATCTCCTAATACATACTAGTTTTAGTTTTAGATATCCCAGGTAAGAAATAATGAAAAACAACGAAAATCAAAGAAATATTGAGAAAGGAGCACTTTTTTGAATATTTTATATGGCTCTTTTACGAAAGACCCAACTCGTTTCGATTTTCAATAAATTATCAAAACGATTACACAAGCCCCTTTCAAGATTTTCATGTAGAATTTGCTCTCTTTCTCTCTGAGGAGTTTGGATTGGTTTTGATAGTTTCAGGCCGTGGGGAGAAGTGAGTGAATACTTGGGCAGTAGAAGATGTGTTGGAGATGACCACCTGGCCGTTGCTGCTATGAAGATGAAGAAGGTGAAGGCTAGGAGGAAGGTGAGGGAACCCAGGTTTTGCTTCAAGACCATGAGCGACGTGGATGTGCTGGACGATGGTTACAAGTGGCGCAAGTACGGCCAGAAAGTGGTCAAGAACACACAGCATCCAAGGTACCACATAAACTATGAGCACACACTTGCTTTGTTATATTACTCTAGCTAGCATGAAATCTCACTCATTACATGATCTTTACGATTATTTAAGCTTTCTCTATAGACTTATTACATCCAAAACTAGGGTTTCCTCTCTCTCTCTCTCTCTCTCTCTACACGCACACATTCTGCAGTTTAATTATTTGATCTTTGTTAAGCATTCTAGAGTTTCCTAGTATCTGCTATGCTTCTCTGTCACTAGAATTAAGCATATACTTTAAGGTTAGGTTTAGGATTATATATGTTTCTCTTTTGAGGCTTATAATTTTAGCTTAGAGAAGCTTTAATGTGGTGGGAATGCGATTGATGTCGTGCAAACATCTCACTCTGAAGAGAGAAATAAGGTAGAAATTATACGTACCCAAACAGTGCCTAGATGCCCTAGACATTTTAACACTACTCTATAGAGGCTAAGCATTCACTTTTTGGGAAAAAATTCTCAGAAATTCTTTGAAGCCCACATTATAATTTTGGGTATTTTCCTTCTGTGTAAATGTAATGCCGAGTCCTAATAAATATTGTATTTGAGAAATTAATAAGTGAATATTAATTATTAATGCCACAATCACCCTAGATAATTTCATTAATTAGAAAAAAAACCCAAAAAACTAATAAACTGTTTTTCAAGAACAAATAGAATGACTATGGAGGTTTTGGACAGAACGCACCTTTAAGAAATTTTTTTTCTTCTTTTTGATAAATAAAGATTTTACTAAAAGGCGGAAAGAGAACAAGGAAAAATGCAGAAGAAAAATATACATAACCTCACTAAAGAAGAGACTCAGATTACATGAAAAATCTAGAAAACCAACTTTACTCCACGGAAATTTTAATGATATATTACTCCCTTTAAATAATTTTAAATAATTAAAATTACATCATCAACTCTACTTGACAAGAGTTCGAATCGTCTGCGGTCCAACTAAAGGTATGATGCCAGTATCAATCAATGCTTGACAAAGGATGTTTTAGTAAATACACGGGGGTCAAAGGAGGGTATTACAGTAAATACACAGTAGGTAAGAACTTATGTATTTACATAAGTGGCCTTTTTCAGGCATTGTACTTCTTGGGTATAATTTAATATTTTACCACAATGTGATAGAATGGAAATAACAAGATCTATAAGTGAATGGGAGATGTTAGCTTGTACCGAGACCATCATGGTAATTCTAGGGTCCACAATGTATAGTCACTTGGTTTTGCCGTGGAATTTGACAGCCTTAAGTACAGTATGCATGGCCCTTTGGTTGACATGACTGACAATCCCCTTAGGCAGCTTTAAGGAATATGCACATAATCCATGTTTAAAGTTGACTGTGTTGTTGGATATGTGCATTGCTAGCTGTCTGATGAAACTGGGAATGGCATAGCACCAGAAAAGCTCTCTTCGTATTCTTTATTCTGTCACTTCAGGGTCTCCATCAAGAATTAGAATTTCTAGTGGTTTCTTCAGCATTGGGATGGGACCTTTTTGTTTAATTTGATTAAGATGCTTATAGGTTTCCTAAGTGACTGCTACTGCTATTCATGGCCTTATGGGTCAATTCATCTAAAATACACCTGAAGAAGATTTCTCAACAAGTTTTTGTTAAGAGACAAGTTTTTGTTAAGAGTTGGAGAATTGAAGGAGAGATGAGTGTCATGGTTTATTCATTACAGCAAACACCATTGGCGGTGTCAGTGATCATCGAGTGCTCTAGGACAAGCTGAAGGCAACTTGAACCCCCCCTCCCCCCACCACCACCAAAGAACAAACCTTTTTAAGAAAAATAAAAAAATTAGTTTACAAACTTCAAAAACAATTACTACATCATAATCCACCTAATATTGCTGGAGAAAGGTCTGAGAGGGAAGTTAGGAAACCTACATTGTTTAAAAAGGTGAAATTAATAGTTCTTCATAGAAAGGAGGGCTCTTAAAGTAGATTAGTTGGGTGATTTGCCTCATCGCTTTTTTATTTTGTCAAGTCAATTAGCAAGAGCTTGCCATCTAGCAGTGTTTTTTGTATTTGTTTTTGAAAAGTGAGAAACAAAAAGAAGAATGATATGGGTTTTGAATAAAAATGATAAAAAGTAAAAAAGCTATCGAGTTCAAATTTAAAAACTTTATGCTTTGTACTTATGTGGCATTCTTTAATTATAATGTGAGTTCAAATTTAAATATTTAACGAGGGCATGATTCTTGGCTCCTGGTAAGTGGTAACTAGTAACGATTTAATGTCAAATATATAGTCTTTAAGTGGCTCTCCAAACTGAACTGTTAGCTACATAGGCAGCTCTCCTTGGACGGGCAAAATGGTCTCTTTCTGTCTAAATTTTTTTCTGGGTTCGTCCCATATCTCCATGTGAACCAACTAGGCTATGGACGTCCAAGCATCTTCAATCTAACATTAGGAGATTATGCTTTCAAATGATTAGAGTGCAACGTAAATAGTCTGTTTGCAAATGTGAAGCAATGTGTCAGCGACACTGTAAATAGAGACAAGAATATGGTGAAGAGAAAAGTTATATACGAGTCACATAAATTACATAAATAGTTGTATGAATGATTTAAATCCACCGGAAAAGGCTATCGGAAGTTCTCCTCGATATGCAATGACCCTAACTCGTGCCCATAGTGCCTTTTCACGCCAAAAAGACCCTTATAATGTCCACATTTTTTTAGTTCAGGACTGCTAGTCCCTTTGAATTGGGCTATTTAAAAACCAGGTGATCATTAATCTTATGAGATTAGCGCATTAAAAAAAAAAGGATTATCCAGACTAGCCTTTTTCAAGTGGTTTAAGTCAAAGATGTGAGTTCAAAAATTTCTCTTCTGTGGTTAATTGATGTTTCCCCATAAAATAGTTGTGTGTGTCGTGTGATGTTATTTTATTATGCTCTCTTCTACTTGATCTATTGGAGCTCTCCATATCCTGCTACCCTGTTCATATTGAGCTGGTTTCCACAAGCAATTTGAGTCATTCACAACTGGTTATTATTGGCTCAATATAGGAGTAGGGGTGTTCGTCAAAGTTTCCGAGCTTAATCATGCCCTTCAATTTCTAACATTCCATTCCATTATACGAAATACCCGCAAAGAAAAAGATTCAATGAGATCGGTTGTGGGAAAGATCTCCCTTGATTGAAGTTTGATTGGAATAAGTGTATTAGTAGGCTACAGTATATTCAAATAAGACCAGTCTCATGGAATCAAGTTCCTTTTCCACAAGGTAGAATGATGGATTTTTGTCTTGTTTCACAGCCATGGGATTAGGAAGCAATCAGGCAAATGAGATTTAACTAGTAATTAAATGTTTTTTTTTTTTTTTTTTTTTTGTAATAGTGAGAAAACTAGGTCTCCTTTTAGGTTGTGAGAGAATGTCAGAATGATGTTCTTCATTGTTTTAAAAAGATAGAGTGAGTTACGGGTGTAACAAGTGTTTAGGTTTTCTTAAGACTTGGACTGAGTTGAGAAAATAACTGGTTCTCAGGTTTCTTGGGGCTTTGGATCTAATTGAGAAAAAAAAATATTTTTAATTTAACTTGTTTTTCTCAAGTTTATAATGAAGACTGCATAGCACCCTTGGATGTATCCGAACCACATAAATCTTGATTTTATGTGTATGCTTTTTGATTTCTTTATTGTTGAGTTATTGTCTATTGCATTCATCATGACTGGTTTAGCCCTATCTCTCATCACGTAGTAAATCGGGGTTGTTTTTGCTACACTAACATTTTAGTACATTACCATGTGAGGAGAACCACGACTCAAATACTAAGCCACCGGATCAATTCACTCCTACTCACTTGCATTAAAAGAAAATTGCTAATCACATTTCTTTGAATTGAGCTTGCAGGAGCTACTACCGTTGCACACAGGATAACTGTCATGTAAAGAAACGGGTCGAGCGATTAGCAGAGGACCCACGGATGGTGATCACAACGTACGAAGGGAGGCACGTACATTCTCCATCACATGATATGGATAACTCGCAAGCTCCTTCTCACTTAAGTAATTTCTTCTGGTAGTACACTAGAGCTATAACTATCTATCATCATGGCTTATGTACAAGTGTTCCTTCTTGGGCCTTTTTTCATGATTAAAAATAAATATCTGAAGTGGCAAATGCCTTTGTTCGACCTCCTACACTGATGCATGGTGAATAAGGGGAGGTGGATGATGATTTGCATTATTAGCGCGGTGATTGTTTAACTTGTAATATTGATTAGAACACTTTTGAGTTTCTTGTACATTAAGTATGGAAAGAAGACAATTATTCTAATTGTAAAAGCAGTTTAGTGTGTGTTTGGTGGAAGAATGCACTCTTGTTTTTTTCTCCATTTTTTTTTCCTTTTCCAAAGAATGAGAAAAAAAGGAGAAGGCATTCTTTGAAAGGTCACCAAATACAATAAGGCTGAGTTTGATAACTCTCCCAAATTTCATCTCTCAATTCCTGATTCTTGATTCCACCAAGAATGCATTCTTTGGAGTGAATTATAGAGAAACATGTTTGGTTGGGTAGATGAGAGAAATTGAAAAAAAATTTAAATCTTGATGAAAATAATGGAAGTGATGAAAATGTTTGAAGATTATGATAAAGATATAATAGAAT
>JAOXJP010227982.1:0-11202 GCA_025762735.1 Platanus orientalis | reverse complement strand
AAAATTGATTGAGTACATATATAGAAAAGGATTATGATGGATGTTGACTCCTATTAAAATGATAATAGCTAATAGTAACATATAAATTGTTTAAGAATTGTTATGGAATGATTCAATTGAGTCATGAATTGAAATTGTGGATGATTGGGAAATATGCGTAATATGACTATTATTGGAACTCTCACTAGTATTAGGTGTATTGATTGTATAATGTTTGAAAGAATAATAATAAAAATGTAATGATTTCTCATTAAGTAAGTTAGAGATTTATTTATTAATGTTGCATATGTGTCGAATTATACTAGCAAGTGTATGATATATATTTGGATGTCTTTTAAATGATGTTAATGTATATCTTTATTGATGATTTATTTCTATATAATTATACTAGTGAATATATCATGTGATAATGCATACCTCTTATAAAATGAGTAAAGAATATGTTATATAATGTTAAGATAAATTGATCAATGGTTAATGATATACGATAAGTAAGAAGAAGATCAAAATGTGAAGGTTCCACTATTGGAAAAAAAATGTATATAAGATAATGAATCAGGGAAAATAAAAGAATAAATATGAATAAGAAATTGGAAATAAGTGAACCCTATCATTGAGATTAATCAATGACAAATGGTTCTGCCATTGGGGATATAGTACAATGTGCTAAGTAAATCCTATCATTGCGATTAATTAATGACAAGTGGTCCTACCATTGGGGATATAATACAATGTGCCAAGTGAATCCTATCATTGGGAGTTGTCAATGACAAGTGGTCAAGTATTCAAACTAAAAAAGTTAATTAATTGAGTAAGCAGAAACATGGAGGTGTCGTTATCACATTCTTGAAGATAGTTGAGGTCTCCTATTCGATTGTGCATGGGATCATTGTCAAGCTAACTTCGGGATACAACCTAGTTTGGACTCAACTCCTAATTTCTTAAAATGTTTTCTCTACCTAGCAAAGACGAATAATACCTCTTCCGTAACTTATTACCCAAAGTTCTAGTGTTTTCATTTTACTTACAAACTTACCTTCTTAGTTCAAAACAAGAACTCTATCCAATTAGTTCATCAAGTTCTCTTTCTTCCAAGTCACATAAACAAGGATACCATCAAGAAATCATTAAATTCACATAGACAATGATTTCATCAAAGTCACATAAATAATGACATCGTCCAAATCATAAAGATAATGAAACCGTCCAAGTCACATAAACAATGACCTCGTTCAAGTCACACATATAAAGATTTCACCTATGATCCTAGTGGTTATTTCTTATGGAAGCCCCACTAGTCATGGTGTTCTTACACAAGGTCTTAGACTATTTTTTCTATGGGTAAATACACCTATATAAGTGTTTGTCTCACGATTTAAATGCTTGTGGCACTGATCCAGACAAGAATAAAATGAGAGAGAATAGTGAGGTCTTCTGTGGTAGATTTCTTCTTTTGCTTGCTTCTCTTTTCTTAGGATGTTTTTCAAATCTTTAAGTTCTTGAAGCGTTATTTGAACTAGATGAAATGGCTTCTCTCAAGCCTTTTATAGAGGCATGGAGTGGGTTAACAATCATACACATGTCAAACTCTTGTAGTCCTTGCTTTTGGCAGGACAACCACTCAACATACATGTTCATTTCTTGTGGACTACATTAAACAAGTCAAGATGACTAATAGGTTTTGTATAAGATGATAGTTCTGAGGCAACCATTCTATCAAAAGTACCTTTTGTACTGTGGGCATCACAGAAAGACCGGATGGTCTACCCGCCCCACTTTGCGGGATGGTGTTTGGTTAATGGATGCCAGGGCTTGGTTTGGAGTCACCACCAACTCGGGTTTTTACTGGAGTTGGACGTTTGCCTCTTTTCCTGGGGAAAAAAATGATTGTGGGCCTTGCGGCCCAAGCTAGACTTGTAGGTTTAGGGATTGTTTCTCGAATTGGTCTGGTTTTTTTAGAGATTTAAGTAAATTGTTTGGTTGCAATTAGGGAAGGTGTTAGGCACCTCAATTACCTATCTTTTTGGGGTGGCTTCTTTAACCTAACAATGTTTAAGTGCTAACAAGCGAGTGTGTGTTGTGTTTTATTGGTCTAGACCACCCCTGTGGTATGATTACTACAGTTACAGCTGAGACATAGTCTCAAGCTGCCTACATACTTGATCTTGTGTGGTTCGGGTTCCTGGGGTTTTGTCGGGATCAAACTGTATGTAGTTCTGGGGGTTTGTTGTGTGTGCAAGTCTCGGTAGTCAAGTATGTTTGAATGTGAGAGTGATTTATGGTAGGTTTATTTTAGTGTATTTATATATTTACAGAGTATTCATTGGGAATCTGATGTGAGATGAATCTGGAAATGCTTGAGTTTAGAGCTAGTTTTGAATTCTTGACAAAAACTGAGATTTAGCCACTTATTGATTTGGATTTGGATGTTTGGAGAACTTTTGGGAGCTTACTGTGAGTCAAATATAGGCCAAATTGTCTCTTGAGGGTCTGAAAATTTTTTGGATTTTAAAGGTTGCCTGAGTTTCCGGAAATTTCAGCTTCTTAGATAGCTTTTTGAAGAAAATCCTGATTAAAGGGCACAGGTCCTGATTTGGGGTCATTTGGATGATGAAGGAAATTTTTAGGATTTATTGAGGGTTTAGTTTTGGGGAAAAATGAGCTTTGAGAATATGGGGGTAAAATGGTAATTTTTCAGTCATTGATGCTTCAATTTGAGAAGACTTAGGAAGGCTAGAGAAAGTGAAAATATTTTGAAGGTGTATGGGCAAAATGGTAATTTATCAGTCTTTTGATGCTTCAATGTGGAAAGGCTTAGGAAGGTTGGTAAAGTATTTCTTATGTAAAAACATGATAATAATCAACCTATTCCATGCAATGGTTTTCATATAGAAATCATTTACTTTTATCCTCTACCATTGATCATTTCCCAAATAGAAAGTACATTCTATGCAATCCATTTCTAAACAAGAGTAATAATTTCAAAAAAAGAAGGAAACAAAAAATATATAAACAAATTAAAAGGACTCTGGTTATCTAAGTCAAGGCCATCATACCTATAAAATCTCCTCTAAGTAGTTCCAGACACACAAAAGCACAAACCAAACATTGTTGGAGGTGCTAATGAGTGGGAATAGGACCCTGCTCTCTTGTTTTCTTGTATCATGGTATTTTTACTAGTTTCAAACTTTGGCTCATGTGGAAAAACCACAAAGCAGTCCTCTTAGCAATCTCAGTTCCTATATCAATTAAAAAAAGCTTCCAAACTGACAGCATGCTTAAGACAATATCTAAATGACAGGGATAGTCTCAAGGATCCTCACATTCTAACACACAATATCTCACAAAATTGAACTTTGATTCATCTAAATCACAACATTAACATGTATCATTCATTAACCTCATTAAGAAGGCTTTTGAATAAACATTGACAGCCCTCCCTATGGTACAAATAGAATATAGAACTGCAGGGTGTGTGCATGGGTGCAGCAAAGGGGGGAATGGAGCTGTTATGACAATTATCAGAGCAAAAATATACTTTGGGGGCTTTTAAGTTCTTGAGCACGTCATGAAGCATGTCTGACATTGAACCGCAGAGAATGATCATAATCAACCACTATTCAACTGACAATCAAATAAATAAAATCCAATAGCTTCCCAAGCCAACAGAAGTAATCAGGGAAGCAAAATATTGGCCAGCACTTCATTCAGTAGCTATTCAAATCACGCAAAAACCAGAAAATCACGAATGGATTTAGCCAAATTAGGCAATTTTTTCCGTAGATTCACAAAACCTTAAGCGAATTGCGGACCATGTAAATCGAACCAAACTGCAAACTAGGTAGTAATATTCCAAACAGATTCCTAAATAAGTAATCTAAAAGAGATCTAGCAATCAATGCCAGACCAATCAGCATGCATTTCTAAAGAACCACTAATCTTCCCTTGAAAGTAAGAATAAGATGGTCTAGAATCCCTTCTATTAACACACAAATCAAAAAATTTATCCACAATTCCACACATATAAACAAAAAAGAAATAAGAGGTTGTGTTTTGACTTGCCTTAATATCCTCTTTCACTTGTTAATGAAAAAATATTGCTACTGTGTTTTGCCTTTTATTGGTGTGGTCCCAGTTTGTTGAAGGCGAAGACTCCATGTTTTAAGGTCAATCTTCAAGTAAGATTGATCCAATGAGGTGGATTCCTCCATAAACCCTGAGAGGAAACCCTAATTCCACCCTATTCCTGACCCTATCACAACCCTTTACTATTTTTTCCCAAGCCAAATAAAGGTTAATTCAACCCAGTTCACCTATTCTTGAAATCCTACAAGGTTATACCAAAATGTTTTTGCAGGGATTATGGAAGTTGAAAAGAAGATAGTTCTCTGTGCGATGTGCCAGGTTTTAAAAATGCGTGGATGAAACTATTACAACATGTATCATTCGTACACTGTCCGATAAGTGTGTTAGACATTAGGAGATCTCCATAATTATGCCTTGCCTTTTGCTGTATTGGACTAGTGTAGTGAACTCATTAATTTCTTTCAAAAGATAGTTGATGATTACTTCAAAAATGTGAATTTCTTATCTCTGAGTTTGACTTTGTTGTTGATAGAAAATTGTAACTGCATTATGACTTTGTCCTAGTGGACTAAAGAAGAATGTTTGACACATAAATTTACTTTAGTTTGCTGACTATGTAATCTTTGTCAGTTACTGAGTGAAGCCTATAGCTCTAAGCTCACGTTATGGAGTACTTCAATAACAATCAGATGTGTGAGATGAGTTGTGCTAATTGCAGGAGTATCATAGTTTATGAATCATTGACTGGTTTGAGGGCCTAAGAAGAGGATATTAAGGCAAGTCAAAAGGGTTCCCTTGAGGAGAAATATAACCTAAATCAATTCTATACCAGCCTAGATCTACTAAAATAAAAGATTCAGTACAAAATGGCAAATGTGAACAGTATGTTGAATGTCTGACATATCAAATTTGTTATTGCCAAGCCCACACACACTAGCACTGAAATTGAAAGGCATTCCCAAATTTAATGTTAGAAATACTTGTTAATGGGATACATAAGATACATGAAGGTTTATACAATATGACTATCGCACAGAATTGTCATTTTCTCCCATCTTAACGAACCCCCAATCAGCCCAATTATTTGAGCTGGCCACCTCCTTAAATTCCTTGGAAGGAGATGAGCAATCCCAAATGAGAAACCAATTGTTGCACTATCCTCTTGGCCATCAAAGCATAAATTTAATCATACATCCACAGCTTACAGTTATCTTTAGGGCTATAAAATTTGGCAATTCACATAATAAGGACTATGAGAAGAAACCATAAGTTTAGTACTTCATAGTTGATTTATAGTATTTTATTACAAATGAGAAGAACTTGATTTTTTCTCAGATAATACATTACAACTTGAAACCAAAATCCTCCCTATCTATATACACTCAACCCAAATGTTGAATTCCACATTCACTAAACTTAATCTGATCCATCTTCATCATCTATGAAATTGAGGAAAGGGGCTTTTTCCATATGACGAAACTGTGGAGGTGCGTCAATGGTTACACCAACCACATCAAACCTTGCTCAATTGATAGAGCCACTATCATCCTCTTCACTGATGATTATTTGTTGATTGCCACATGGTTTAGTGTCTAATAATCCATTATATTCATTACCCAAATCATATAGGTCCCGAGGCTTGATCTTGATGACTATATGCCAATTTCGGTCGGTTAGATCTTCCACGTAAAAAACTTGCTTTGCTTGGGATGCCAACACGTACGGTTCATTTATGATTTTCTAGCCTGTATACAACAAACATGTGAAGTTCACCAATGTGAACCCTAATTCATCAATCTTAATTCCTCTGCCAGAAGTCCTGACATCAATCCAGTTACCTTTGAACATTACAAACTTCATGTGTTCTGAATATGTCAACTCTATTACGTCCATTACACGACCATAATAAATTACATCTCCATCAACCGGATTTGTGTCCTTATAACTTGCGTAGCTCGTGGCCATCACAATAACGTACACGCCACAATTCTGGGTTTGGCGACTCTGGTCCTTTTCAACAATTTGAAATTTATATCTGTTAATGTTATAGGATGTGAATCTTCTTGTTATGTTTTGAGGTCTGTTCTTTGGCGAGTACCTCAAGTCCTTCTGGAAATAGACTATCCGATCTTCATAAATTTCCAACCTATTTAGATTAACCATTATTAAAACACAATAAAAATAATGTTTTGGGATAAAAAAATAATCTCACTTTAAATCTTAAAAAAACGTACATGTGTCTTCAACCAATCGACAAACTGCTCGTGCATTTTTTGTTTTTCACGAGCTTACCATTTTTTGTGCAATAACTCTATTAGTCTGATATGCAACCTGCACGGAATGTTAATGCTTTAGCTTAGATTGATAAATAAATGTTGAAAGCAATTTATTAAAAAATAAGAAGTTACCCGATATAGTCTGTGATTAGGTCATGGTTGAACAATACATATCGATGTGCTTGCTTTCATTGTAGATTGGTCAATATAACCTGACTGGTAACTCTAGTCATTGCTTCGTCAAGGTTCCTCTAGGGTCGGTTTAACCCTGTTTCAACATCATTTAGGTATCTCGAGGAGAATGTTAGGCATTCTTCTGCGATGGAACCCTCGAGTTGAGCCTTATTGTACACGTACGACTTAAAAGTACAAAAGTATTTGCATGCCACATGAAAAAGAATT
Organism: Platanus orientalis; assembly: GCA_025762735.1. Classification (NCBI taxonomy): domain Eukaryota; kingdom Viridiplantae; phylum Streptophyta; class Magnoliopsida; order Proteales; family Platanaceae; genus Platanus; species Platanus orientalis. The sequence continues at coordinate 4,438 of JAOXJP010227982.1, read as the reverse complement.
GATACTATTGAAATCCTTAAAAAAATTGGACCATTGTTGCATACGAACTTGAACTATTGTTATATTTACCTCTCGATAGGATACATCTATCGATAGTGAAGAGGACCACCCAACAATGCTTCCAATGCCAGATGTATATGTATAGACAGATGGACTATGTCATTAAAGAATGAGGGTGAAAATATTCACTTTAAATGACAAAGCACCAACGGAATGTTCTCATCTAAACAATTCAAATCCTTAGTCCAACAAACTTTAGAGCACAATTCACGAAAGTAATTGCTTAAATCTATAAGCAGAGTGGACACTTTTTTTGGGCAATGTCTTCCGAATAACCACAAACAAGAAGTGTTCCAACATGACATGAGAATCATTTCTCTTAAGTCCATATATTTTCCGCTCTTTAACATTGACACACCATGCGATATTAAAGGAGTAGCCATCCGGAGTCTTAATAGTCTTCAAGACATGACAAAACATTTCTTTCTCATTTTTGTCCATATTGTAGCAAGCATGTGGTAGATATGCACTAGTTTTGTCTAATTTCCATTTTGGGTGGAGCTCATGTCTCATCCCCCATTTCCACCAAGTCTGGATGGGTTTTTAACGTGTCTTTAGTTTTTCCTTCAAGGTTCAATAGAGTCCCGATAATATTATCATATATTTTTTTTCAATATTCATCACGTTTAGATTATGCCTTATTAGATTATTCTCCCAATATGAAAGCTCAAAGAAGCTTTTCTTCTTCCAATTAAATGGCATCCCGTTACTGTTTGTACGTCTAGATCTCATCCTCTGAGATTGTTTCTCGAATATGTGTTCAGTACCTTCCAACTCATTTAATATTTTTGATTCATAAAGTGGTTTTTGGGCTGTCCTACACTTTATAGTATCGTTGAAAGAGTTATTTTGTCTTCCAGTGTATACTATGGAAGACATGCCATCTTATTCTTTGTACTCCATCCCGACAACATAGTATACACTGGAAAATCACTAATTATCTAAGCTAATGCTGTAAAATGATTCTTTCTTCAAAGCATCAAAGGACTCAATACCATTTTCCCACAAATCTTTCAACTCATCTATGAGGGGCCTCAAATATACATCGATGTCATTTCCAAGGTTTTGTGGAACAAGTATAAGTAATGATAAGATCATGTTACCTTGCTTCATACACAACCATGGTGGCAAATTGTATGGGATTAATACCATAGGCCATGTGCTATGTGTGATGCTCATTATCTTGAAAGGGTTAAACCCATCACTTGCTAATCCAAGTTTGACATTGTAAGACTCATTGGCAAAACTAGGGTCGATGAGGTCTAAGTGTTTCCATGTTGGACTGTCAGCAGGAAACTGCATGATACCATCTTTGGTTCATTCCTTGTCATGCCATCTCATGTGAGATGTAGTCTTCGATGACATCTATAGTCTTTGAAGACGTGGTATCAGTGGAAAGTGACGGAGAATTTTAGCCAGACTCTTCTTTTTACTGCCTTTTGATGGTTCTTCTAGAGTCTTTCATCACGAAATGCAAAAAAAACGTCACAAGATTGTTTCTCGGCAGATTCCTTCCAATACAACATGCAATCATTCGGGCATGCATTAATCTTGTTATAACTTAAACCGAGACCGTAAATAATCTTCTTACCATGTGAAAAATTCTTTGAAAATGATAAACCTTCTGAGAGTACCTCTCTTAATAAGTCGAGCAACATACTAAAAGACCTATTGTTTCATCCACTCAAATACTTGACATTCTATAGGCTAACAATGAAGAATAATTTCGAGTGAGACTCACAACCTATATATAGTTCTTTCTCGGCATCTAGTAATTACTTTATAAAACTTATCAGCAACATTGTGCACTTCATATGTCATTGGGCTGTACAGAACATATGAATGTAAATGGGCTGGGTTTGAGTTAGTCATGTTGCATAAGTCCAAACCCATCATTGGGCTATACTGCTATGATTTGAGAAATTCCAATGGATTCAATAATAAACAAACAATATATATATATATTAGGGAGCCCCATACTTCTTCACAAAGGGAGTCTACAATCAAATTGTCTCCCATTAAAAACATTCTCCTCATATATATATATATATATATATATATATATATATATATATATATAGCAACCATTCCATGCTAACATTTAGCAGGAAACTAAAATCCAATGTGAAGTTAAAGTGCTTTCTAGTAACTATAAGCTAGCACTTTAAATAAACAAATGGATAAAAGGAATCTAAAAAAGAAAAGAAACATTCAATCAATGTGCTTGGAATATATAAAATTGTAAGTTATGACTTGAAACATTGGTTAAACATTCAACAATAAGCAAACACTATATATATATATATATATATATATATATATATATAGAAACTATTTCATGCCAACATTTATTCATCTTAGAATATACAAAAGAAAGAAATTTTAGGGTTTATAATTCATACCACTCATACATGCACAGGGCAATCCGACTGCGAAAGCGAGTGAAACGGTAAACAGGTGAAGGAGAGTGAAATGCATTGGATGCCACTGGTGATGGTAAAAGAGAGGGAAAAGAACTGTACATTAATCAAAACAAAAACAAATTCAGGTAATTCATCACAAAAAACACATAATATGTAAATTTTCTTTTAAATATTAAAATTTGATAAAACACTTGTAGTCAGTGTTTTGAAACTAACATGGACATACAAATCCAATTAATCATTGAAATGAAAAAAATATGTAAGACTTACGTGATGCAGAAGCACATCATCAAGCCACAAAGAAAAGGAAAAAAGAGCAACATTATATTTTTGGAACAACATTAATTTGGTCAAAGGAAATGAGAAAAAATCAGCCCATAAACTAGTCTGATAGCATCAGAGAACCAACACTAGATACCAACCAATCAAGCGGAACATCCCATAAGGCTACTTTTACGGCATCATAGAATCGACATTAAAAACTGCCACTAAAAACTAATTTTTTTAGTAGTGGCACGTGCTTGGGTACAAAGGGTTGGGGCTCACCATGCAATTGGTATTATCTAGGAGACCATGTATGCATATAACTGATCCTGCTGAATGTTCATAATAATTAGATTGACATTCTTTGTGCTTTTAGAATACATTGTAAATTTTTTCCTTGCATCCCAAGAGAAAATGATTGATTGAAAGGTTAAGGTTATCTAATCAAATCAATTTTTGGGTGATGACCTTTTGGCTAGTACGTAACTAACAATGAGTCACATGTGCAGCTATAAGGATGGTAGGCCATTATTTGGATGTACTAAAGGGATCCTAGATACCCCCCCCCCCAACACACACACACTCTTTCCATTGCATTCTATTATGTATGCTTGATTACTCTCCCAATTTCAGTATCATTCATAATCTTGATTTCACAATAGTTTGGGCAACTTTGAGTATCTCCGTAACTACCAAAGCAGTGCTCTTGTTGATGGGAGATATCACATTTACAACAGTCAAGACAGTCACCACACAATCCAAGCATTGCCATTAAAGTACTGTCATCAATGATCACTCTGACCTCCATTTAACCTATAGTTGATTTTATCTGGCCAACTACTTCACTAAACTTTAATGTTGCATCACTTGACTTCATAATGTGCATACTAGCATCCTCACTTCAATATACACACTCTTCGAATACCTTTGAGCTCCAGTCCAAGGGATAGAAGCATAGACCTGAACTCGGGTATCATGTCTTCATTTTATTATAATTATAAGATATTTTCATTCTCCTTTTGCTCCGCTATTCGAACTCTTCGATTATCTTTACGAAATAATTTGAACTCTCCCATAAGCATGTATACAAGATAAATCTTCACTTTGAGCTCTTTCTCGATTAAGATTCATACAAAAAGTGTATAAAAAGAGTTTCACATAGGCATAGAGGCACAAAATTAGCATTAACTCCCTAAAATTTCCCCTTTTTCAACAAAAACTAGTGATCTTCGCCCAAACAGATGAACAAACTAAAACTAAAAATCCAATCCAAGACACTCAAAAATACAATCGACTAATTCCCCATCTTTGCACAATATTCCTCAAGAAACAAAGCTTAATTTCAACATATTTACAAACATAGAGATTCATCGTAAGAATCTTAATCCAAAAAAATTCTATACAGAGCCATCTGACTCAAAACTCAAGCAATAAACCTGATCATCGAAGCAAAATTCAAACCAAAAATCGAAACATTGCTATAAATTACACATCAAACACAACAAAGTAGGTGAAAAAGAGGAGATAATCAGCAAAAAAAGTTGACAAATTTCTGTTATGACAGAAACTTACCTCCGTTGAGATTATCATCAAATGAGAAGCAAATCAAAGAAAAGAACTTAACAATGCTTTAGGGAAGGATTTTGGCCAGAGGTGTATTGATGTAGAACAACAGTCCACAAGAAGAGAAG
>JAOXJP010227981.1:0-11202 GCA_025762735.1 Platanus orientalis | reverse complement strand
GAAAAGGAGACATCAAATTCAAAAACACATTATATATATATATATATATGAAACTAACAAGCCTACATTAACAGGTTAGATAGTTTATAATAGAGGAGGTCACGAGTTCAATTCTTATCAAAGATTGTGTTTTTTGAAAAATTTATGGGTTGTGGGCCGGCTCGTAGCCCGATAAAATAATTAGGGCCGGGTTTAGGCTTAAAGTTTCTAATTCTTATCATTGAGACAAGTGCTACTGCTCCCATCAAATTGGTGAGTTGGATAAAGGCTTACTTTCATGTTGTACATCTTCATTGCATCTTCACCCTCCGTCATTATTCAATTTCATGACTTAAGAGCCAGTTGGTGTTTTTTTTCGAGTTTATTCATCACCTTTCATTGCTTTATAGCCAAGTTCATATCCTTCTTTTGATTATATAAAAGAGTGGCCCAGTGCACGAGGCTCCCGCTAACGTGGGGTCTGGGGAGGGCAAGATGTACGCAGCCTTACAAGGGTGCATAGAATCCTTCTTTTAAACATTTTTTTCTTAAATTAAACAGATCCTGTTTTGTAGTCATATTTAACCTACATGCCTTATTTATATAAGTTCGAGTATTCCACCAATAAATTCTTAATAAATCTTAGTTTACTTTCTTTTGAATTCATAATAAACCAACTAGTTTCAATGTGGACTTGTCCAAGCTAGTTAATTATCGATATTAGTTTATTTATTTATTTATTTTCTTAGTTTTTTAAGGGTTTGAAAGGCTAAGACAGTTAATAGAAATCATGTATATATTGAGTTTCATTTAATCTCTTCTCATTTATTTTATAATGAGTCGAACATTATTCGAAATATAGGTTATTTGATTTCTATGATTCCATATGTTCGTCTGATGCCATAATTTTGAATCTATATTTGACGATTCTTTTCTTATAATAAACATGCAATCATTTTAATCGCTAACCTTCATGTTTTCTTAGTTACTTGAGAAACATCAAAGATGTATGTTTATCTATTTAATTATGTTATTTTACTTTCATTATTTAGAACATTTGTCTAATTGTTAATTGTTTTATTTTCGGAAGACGCCTAGAGGTTTGTAGCATATGGTAATGATGCAATTATATTAGCTAAGTAGATAATCGGCTTACTATGTAATTTTCACAAGATTAGTTAGGTTTATATTTTGGATAGATATATGAATCACTTATATTGATGTTTTGTATACTTGATAGTTTATTTGGATTTATTTGTGGTTGATGTAATATAATCATGATGTAGTTTGGAGACAGAGCTATCGGGTGGATAACGATAATGTTATTGATGTGAATAATATTAGAAGTGTTTATTTTCATAATTATGGATTATCAGGTTATCAAATAAAGTGATATGAGAATCACTTTCTATCCCCAGAGGTCCATATTACAGTTGTTATCGAAATTTCGGTAAAAATGATTTATGGATTCTTTACTTATCTCTAGTCATAGGACTTTGTAATGGATGTGATTCGCCTATTTAGACTAATTACATGCTTGTGAAATGTATACTGATATTCTCTTTTCTTTGTAGATATCATGCTAAGGTTCAGTAGACCTTGATATGCTATTTTATGTTAAATATGTAATGTTCCATAGATCTGTAATTACCCTTCATGAATTTGATAATGTTTAGGATATTATTTGTTTTCCATATGAAACTTTCCTTCAGTTAAGAAACCACATGAAACCACATGGGGATGAAATAGACTATCACATGTTAGATAGTTTGATGCTTATATTTTATACATAATAACGAATAGACATCAAATACCCAATAACAGGTGTTAGGTATGCAAAACAGACATCAACCTCCGTACAACCGGGCACCCAGTACCTTTTAGCCTGTTTCAACCTTATTAGGTCTCCGCCTTCTCTTAAAGTCACATCACTGTGGTTCATGATCCAAAGTCCCTAGGAATTTGTTATAACTCAACACTAATATTTAAAATAAACATACATTGATATGACATAGTCCCAATCCCCATTTCACTAACTTGATCACATATTATAGTAGCGCAAAGTATTCTATAAGTTAGGGCGAGGGAACCATTTGGTATTTTTGCGATGCTCACAAAGGGATGTGTGGGATGGTTTCTCCGCCCCACTTCTTGGGGAGGATCCGACCTTTGCCAGATTGCCGGGCCTCTTTTGGAGTCGCCACCAACTTTGATATTTACAGATGGAGTCGGATATCTGCATCCTCTCCCTAAGAAAGGAAGTGTGAGCCTTATGGTCCGGTCTAGACCCTGAGGCCTAGAGTGGCTCTTGAGACTGGTCTAGTTCTTCAAAGAAAATGGTAAGCTGTTTTATTGCAATTGGGGAAGGTGATAGGCACCCCAATTACCCACTTTTTTAAGGTGACTTCTCTAACCTAACAATTCATACCTGCCTTAAGCTATAGTGTTGTATGTCTATTAGATTTAAAATTACTGGTATGGATCACCCCTGTGGTGTGATCATTGTAGTTGTACTTAAGACATAGTCTTAAGCTACCTACATATTCGATCTTGTGTGGTTCGGGTTTCTAGGGTTTTGTCGGATCAAATTGCATGTAGTTTTAGGGGTTTGTTGTGTGTGTAAGTGTCGGTAGTCAAATATGTTTAACTGTGAGAGTGAGTAGGGTACTGTTCATTTTTGTCTGTTTTGTATACTTATAGAGTACTTCGCGTTATTGCAATATGTAATCAAGTTAGTAAAATGGGGGCCAGGACCATATCATACCAATGCATATTTACTTTAAATATTACTGTTAAGTTATTGCCAATTCCTAGGGATTTTGGGTCACGAACCATAGTGACGTGACCCTAAGAAAAGACGGAGACCTAATAAGGTTGAGATAGGCTGAAAGGTATTAGGTGTTAGGTTATATGGAGGCTGATGCCTATTTTGTATACCTAACACCTGTCCTTAGGTATTTGATGCCTATTCTTTATCGTGTCTGAAGGATAATATCTAACATGTGACATCCTGTTTCAACCCCATGTGGTCTCAAGCGGTTTTGTAATTGCACTTGAAACATGCAAAGGTCGGGGATACTCACAGTGATTGTTACTGTATATCATGCACTCATGTAAAAACATAAGCATATGACAAACAATCATAATAGAATACGTTTGACATTGAATGAATGAAAGTACTATATGGAAAATAAATAATATCCTAAACACTATTAAATTAAATTTATGAAGGATAATTAAAGAAATATGAAACATTACATTTTTAACATAAAATAATATCTCAAAGTCTAGTGAACCCTAGTATAATATCTACAAAGAAAAGAAGAGAATATTAACATATATTTTACAAGTATATAATTAGTCTAAATTGGTGAATCACATCCATTGCAAAGTCCTATAACTAGGGATATATAAGAAATCCATATGTCGTTTTTGCTGAAATTTCGGCAGCATAACGGCTATAGTATGAACCCTTGAGGATTAAAAGTGATCCCCATGCCACTTTATTTGATAACCTCATATGTCGTTTCTACTGAAATTTCAGTAGCATAACAGTTATAGTATGGACCTTTGAGGATTAAAAGTGATCTCCATATCACTTTATTTGATAATCTGATAGTCCATAATCATGAAAATAAACATTTCTAATATTATTCACATTAATAACATTATCGCTATTTATCTGACAATTTCGTCTTCAAAGTACATCATGATTATTTTATATCCGCTATAAATAAATCTAAATAAATTATCAAGTATACAAAACATCAATATAAGTGATTCATATATCTATCCAAAGTATCAACCTAGCTAATCTTGTGAAAATTATCTAGTATGCCAATTACCTACTCAACTATAGTTGCATCATCACTATATGCCCCAAACCTCTAGATATCTCTTGAAAATAATACAATTAACAATTAAACAAATATCTAAATAATGAAAGTAACATAACATAATTAAATCGATGAACATACCTCTTTGATACTTTTTGAGTAACTAAGAAAACATGATTAGTTAGCGATTAAAATGATTGCATGTTTTCCATAAGAACAAAATCATTAAATATAGATTCAAAATTATAGCATCAGACAAATATATGTAGTCATAGAAATCGAAGAACTTATATTTCGAATAATGCTCGACTCATTATAAAATAAATGAAAGAATAAATGAGAAGAGATGAGATAAAACTCAATATGTACATGATTTTTGTTAATTATCTTGGCCTTTCAAAGCCTTAAAAACTATGAAAAGAAGTAAACAAATAAACCAATATCGATAATCAATCAACTTGGACAAACCTACATTGAAACATGTTGATTTGTTCTGAATTCAAAAGAAAGCAAACTAAGATTTATTGAGAATTTATTGGCGGAATACTCGAGCTTATATAAATAAGCTATATAGGTTAAATATGACTATAAAACAGGATCTGTTTAATCTAAGAAAAAAAATGTTTAAAAGAAGGATTCTATGCACCATTGCAAGGCCTAAATACCTAGAATGGATGTTCGTGTGTATTTGGCATTCTCGTCTAATAAAAAATGGGGTGTGAACTTGGCTATGAAGTAATGAAAGGTGCTAAATAAGCTCTAGAATAGCACCAATTGGCTCTTGAGTTATGAAGTTGAATAATGAGGGAATGTGAGGATGCAATGAAGATGCACATCATGAAAGTAGGCCCTCTTCCAACTCACCAATTTGATTGGAGCAGTGGCATTTATCTAAATGATATAAGAAGTGGGCTAAAAGCAGAATCTTTTTACCAATCACAACAATTAGTTGAACTCAATTTATTAAAGGCAATATCAAACCAAGGGCCTGGGATTTGTTAAAGAACTTGGATTTTAACCCAACCAATGAAGTTATTAATTTCAGTGACCAAGAAAAACTAAACACTTTTATTGTGGTCATGGGTTAGCTAGAATACAATCATGAACACACTCATCAATTCTATGATATCATGTTAAAGTCAAAAGGATCACCAATGCTACTCAAATAACAAGAGATTTGACTAAACATGATTCATGCTTGAAAATAATTACTTAATACTTAAACCTTGTGACCTCAGATTTAACACATGGCTGAAGTGGATGATGGGAAAAGTAAAAGAATTCATGAAGGAGACTCAGATTGTGTTCTAGGGATCAAAATGCTTTTAAAAAAAGGACAGCTATACGAATGAAATTGGATCCTCAACTTATTATGAGTTTCCATGCATATCACCATGATAGAACTTGATGTTAAACATACCACTCATGCGACAACAGTAGGCCATACTTCCTCTTTATGCCAACTAAAACAAGAGTCATATGAAACAAGTGACAAATCAATTCCAAAGAGACCAGAAAGTGGTGAGTTTCCTCTATGACTTAGCTATTTGAAAGCCTTATTTTCCAATTATGGTTACTTATTTAATAAAGCAGAAATGTCCCTAAACCTAATGCAATCTTAAGGCTTAATGCTGAATTGTAACAGACTGAAAAAATTAGAAGACAGAAAGGGTGTCTTTCTACATACATATACCTGGACAATGAAATCAAGTAAAGTTCTAAACACACTAAGCACATGCACATACTAAAAAATAAAAAAAAAGGCTGTGAGGATTATTGAACAACAAAAATTTAAGGTGTACAATATGAGACCGAGTGAATGACAAAACTATTCACACAAACAAGCATAAAATTTCAATGGCCTAGATGTTTCAACAACACAACTTAGTTATCTACAATAGGAAGAGAACTTCATCATCCTAAAAGAAAATTTTGGAAACAACGAACCAATGTGTGCGTAGCATATAAATAATAAAAATGTGATACATTTCATGGAGTGAACTTTACCAGCTAAGGATGACATGAATAAGGGAGAGCATCGATAGAAGTTAGATACAGCCAAAAAGAAAAGCATCTAATAATCCTAGTTTTGAAACTTAAGAAGACATCTGTCCAACATTGTGCTAGATGACAAACACAGGTATCATTCAGAAAAATAAAATAAAATAAAAATAAAGGGGCCAAGAAGACAAAAAGAACAATCCTATTAACTAAAATCGAAAAAGGGTATCCAAACAGAAAGCCTTTACCTAGTAGTAGATAGAAAAGAACACCTAGCCAAATTGAAAGAAAACGCCCAAATAGAAACCGATAAAGTAAATCAAGAAATATCCAACAGGTCTAGATCATGTGTAACATGAGAACTATGAAAGAAAATGCCTATACAGAAGCACATAAATAAGTATAACAAGAAATATCCATTTTGTTAGACAATAGTATTATATAAATAAAAAATAAAATAAATGTAAGAAAGAAAACAACACTTGCAACTAGAAATGTGAGAGAGAGTGAAGCACAAGAGAGAGAGCAGAGATAGAAGCAAATAGAGAAACAAAGAAAGTGAAATAGAGAGAGAAAGAGTACAGAGATAGCCAAGAGAAATAAAGAGAATCAGGGAGGGTCGATGGTGTCAAAAGTAGAGAGAGAAAGGGAAGGAGAGAAAAACAAAGAGAGAGACGAAGAGGGAGAGGAGGTCGCTAGCGTTGGAGCACCAACAATCAACCCCACCCTACTCTTCCTCCCTTTCCTGTGTATAGCCGAGAGAGAGAGTGAGAGAGAGAGAGAGAGAGAGAAAGGAGACGAAGAGAGAATCAGAGGGAGAGGGGGTCATTGGTCAGAACCAGGCACAACCACCTCCCCTTTTCTTTTTTTATTTTTTTTTTTTTTTTTTCATTTTTTTTTCTCCTTTCTTTTCCTCTCTTATGCACCACCCACTCTTGAGAGTCCATTTAGTGAGCCCATCGCCCCTTCTTTTATAAGCCCTTTTTAAAATTATTTTTCTTGCTTTTTAGATTTTATTATTTTTGTTTTATATTTTTATTATTTAATTATTATTATTTTTTAGATCTTTTGGTTTAAACTTCATCCGCAAGTTTGGGTGGCTTGCTCCTTAAGTAAAGGGAGGAAGCCCTACATGTTACCACGTGGTGGGACAGGTTATTTTGGGAAAAGTCTCGTGAATTCAGTTTGTGTCCACTTTTTGGTGCATCGACCTCCGATGGATGCTAACTTATATTGGTTTTCAAGGTTCTCGAACATTTCGGACCTAATGGCACAGTCAGAATTGGATTCCGACATGCACACAGTGAACGGTGAAGACACGGTAATCCAGGAAATGTTCGGTTAGACTTTAGAGGGGAAAAACAGTAAAATCTCAATTAGGTCATTTCACGTAAAATGCAACCCCCAGATTCTCTCAAAATGTTGGTTCAATCGGTTCGTTCATCCGATACTTGGTAATGAAACTATACGCAAAATCGTATCCCGAAAGATGTGGTATTTTGGCTGCGGTGAGGATTGGGAGTTAGTGGGGTCCACGGAGGAAATTTTGTGAGTGACGAACTTTTGAAGGTTGAAGAATTTGGGATTTGGGGAAACTGACTGGATGCCAGGGGAAGCGCTGAGGTCTTACCGAGCATCACAACTCAATTGTACGGGAGGAACAAAATTGTCGGAACATGGGTGGTAAAACCATAATTTGTCAGTCAAGAATGTTTCACACGGGAAGGTTTACGAGGGCACTAAGAAACTATGAAAATATAGTGGTTGGTTGTATAGAAATTGGGTAGTTATACAATTATCGATGAATCCCTGAAAATGAAAGGTTATAAAAAATTGGTGTATTTTGAAGGAGTGAAGATGGTTTCAGAAATTGGAAAGTTTGAGCCGAGTACAAATTTAAGTGTGACTTGATGTCCGCAATACTTTTACAATTGCAATGTCTGCAGGAAACTTTAAGGGCTAGTGCTTAACCTCCTAGAGACTAGGTTCAGTCTTTGATTTTAGGGTTTGTTGGTAGCTTTTAAGGTTTCAATCATATTCAAATTGTTTATGATGAATTTTAAGGCTTGTGCGGGGTAAAATGTTAGTCCTATCCTTTTTAAACCGAGGTTGTCTATGGTTTGGTCCTAAACACCATCTTGAAGAGGATAAGAGATCTGCTCGAGGGTGAGTCAAAATTTGGGTGCTAACACTTGATGGAAAGAGAAACTCCAAATAATAAAATATGAATTTAGAAAACAAAATCTGAAAATTTTTCGTGTCGGGAAAATTTTTAATTTTCCAAAATTAGGTAATCTTATGAAAAAACCCTTGACGGCTGTTAGAAAAATATGAAAATTTAGGGTTAGGTTCTGCTAGTATTTAGTGACCTTGGGTCAAAATTTCAAGATTTTTGAATCCCTCTAGCTATTTTTTTTCTTCTTATAACTCTCCAAAAATCTTAAGCTTATTTAATGGAGTTTTCAGCATACAGATGGCCAACTTGGGAAAACTGCCCAATTAAACACACAAAATTCCAATATCATTCACTTCATTGTCGTGTAGGGGGTGGGGATGGCCTTTTAAAGGCTTACAACCAAAACAAACTTGCTAAAATTAGAAACTACTTCCTAAATAAAATAGAAATTGCTAAATTACTCTAAAACTAATTCTAAAATAAACCCATGGCCAAAAAGGCCTTACTACAAAGAACCCCCCCCCCCTAATTAGTCCTTCCTAGGCTTAGGCTGAGGCCTCCACAAAGGATAGGCCTTATCCAATCATGCTAATGATGCTGCATCACCCTTGGTGTGGGCCTTTGTCCTTAGAATGTTACTTTCCGGGTATATTTCATTGGCCAAATTGAAAGGAAGGGTCAGTTTTGGACCAATTGATTTGGGAATCTAATCTTACAGCCTGGAACTTACATCTGCGTCAGTCGTTAAACGATTGGGAAGCGAAGGATATCACAGCCCTCTTGCACAATTGAATGAGGTTTGGATTGGTTGTGAAGATGATGTGGATACTGGAATATGGACTAAAACTATCAATGGTCTCTTCTCTGTAAAGTTGCTTTACCAAGGCATGGAACTCTTTGATTTTCCATGCAGGTCGGCTAAGATTATTTGGGGGTCAAAAATGCCGTTGAAAGTTGCTTTTTCTATGGTTGGTTATGTGGGGAAGAGCTCCTACTGTTTGATAATCTTATGGCTAGAGGATATCAGATGGAGAATAGGTGTAGTTTTTGTTGCAACAATGCCAAAACGGTGAGTCACTTATTTCTTCATTGCTCGATATCTTCCTCTGTTCGGTTATCTTTTCATCTTAAATTTAAGAGGACACGGCTGATGCCCAAGTTGATGGAGGGGCTTCTAGTAGGTCGGAGCCAAGAGAAGGTGGAGGATATGTCGCCAAGGAGTTGTATTCTGTGGTACAGCATCTTGGCTCTCATCTGTTGGACAGTGTGGTTAAAGCATAATGCCTGGATCTTTGAAGGTAAGGACGGTGATCTGAGGAAGCTTCTGGATAGAGTGCTTATGTTTTGTTGGGTTACTCATCTTCCATTGTCTAGAAATGTGAGACTATGAGTGGATGTTCGAGTGGAGCAATATTGTTTTTTATTAATGGCTTTTAGGCCTCTTAGTTCTCCCTGAGTTATACTTGTGCCTTCTCAGTAATTACTAAAATCTTTTTCCTTATCTATCAAAAAAAACGGAGTGACATTAGTTATCTTTCTAGGAATTCACTCTAGAAATATGGCAATGGAGTATTGAGAAATCTTTGATACATACGAGTGTAGGCGAGATAGGGATGTCAAGTTGGATAAGTGGTAAGATTAGGAAGGACAAATTTAGATGTACATATGATAGTACCTAGGAATAGCTGCAACAGGGGATGCGACAAAGAAGAGTTGATTGAGATGGTTTAATTTTATGCAACAATGACTAATGCTCTAGTGCAGTTTGGAGGCATTAAAAGGATTTTGGAAGGGCAGAAAAGGACATTGACCAAGGAAATAAAAAATATTTGATGAATGGTGGAATTGGAGTCTTGACCTCAATCAGTTGAAGGCTTCGTAGCCAACAACGACAATGATGATGAATGCACTCAACATTGACATAAGCGTATTAATTGGAGAGAAACCACAATAACAAATTTTAGGCCTTGTATGGTTGTACATCTCTAAACAATGTGATGCACTAAATCTTTTGAAATAAAATTTCTTTGTTCAAAGTCTACAAAGGATACTTTTTTTTTTTCCCAATAGGTTCTAAATTTCTACATCTTGATGCAGGACAAGGGCAAAGATACCAAAAATTGATGTAGAATAATTTTCCAAAGCCTTAAATAATTTAAATTAAGGATGTGAAAGCAAAGAAATCAAGAATAGAATTTAGAAACAAACAAGTAGCCATAAAATTTAAGAATCAGAAAATAAAATCATAAAAAGGAGATAAGGAGGATTTAGAACAGAAAAAGAGGAGAAAATAACCCAAAAGTGTATAATTTTAGACAAAAAATCCGAAAATTACCAAAATACCCCTCTGACGCATCAAAAAATTATGAAAATTTTATGGTCATTTTTGATGTGTGATAGGGTTCAACAGTTAAATTTTCATGAAATTCTAATAAGATTTGATGGGTCAAATAAAAACCCTAGATAACCTCACATAACATGTACACTTAAATCTAGCCCTCTTGTGGAGCGGCACATACATAAGGTCTCTTTGTGTTGTCCGCATCACATCTGGAAGTTGTAGGATATTGGATGGACCTAACTCAACCAAGATGGTAGCCCTTTGGGGTGTACATGAGCAAGATTGAGGTAAGCCTAAGCCTGACCCAAGACGTAAGGAGCACCCTGAGCCCAGCCCCGCCCAGCCCAACCACTCTTGTCCTGTGGCAAGAGAATTTGAGCATCGTGGCTGATGTTTAATTGAGAAGTGTGCAACAGGATTTTTCCACAAAGGAAGTTCTCATAGTTTTGTCCTCTTACCTCTATTTATGTGTTGTGGTTGGGACCGGGAGGTGCACAAAGCAGAAGCAATTTTTTTGCCTGAACGTGCTAGTGATATGATTCTAATTTTTCCTTTTATTGAAACATGTGGGAAGATCGGGAGTTTGGATTGTGTTTCCATGTAATTGCTTTTGGGATCAAAGAATCCAGTTCTAGAGAAGGTACATATATTTTTTAATCAATGTTATTGTAGTCAAACCGTTGCTTAATGTAGGTGTGCATGTCTAGACAGGATCCCTTGTGTCTGCATTGGGGCCTTGGTACCCACTAAAAGCAGTACCACAGTGATTCAAAGCGGTAAAAGTGGTCGTGTTTGTATATATATATATATATATATATATATATATATATCAAACAGGGTTAATGGTTTATATTTGAAGCAGTCAAACT
>JAOXJP010227980.1:0-11202 GCA_025762735.1 Platanus orientalis | reverse complement strand
TTGCAGGAATCCCCTCATGGGTTAGGTCTTTAGAGGGATGGTGGACCCCTCTAAATGGCTCACTGGTTAGTCCCTTAAGGTTGGATGTCAACGTTAATGGAAGGGAAAGAAATTATTATTTTTTTGTCTTACATGCTTAACACCTGTTTTTCATCTCAACGCCTGATTTTCCAACGCTTGAATTTTAATTCAGGGTGAAAATCAGGCATTAGGAAAACTGATCTGATAAATATCTTGTTGCAATCTTTTGGGAAGGTTTGGTGGGTCCCAACACTGTGGAACCCATGATTTGGGTTAAGGGAAGTTTCTTAGGGTTACACTGTGTAACCTTAGAGGTCCTGGATGTAGGCCATGTGGAGATATGATCTCCTAAAGTAGGCCATATGATCATCTGTTACAGGCTTAACGCCTGTTTTTTGGTCTGACGCTTGAATTTTAATTCAGGGGAAATTCAGGCATTGGGTTTAAACCAACAACCAATTTAGGGTTTTGGGCCACCACAGTGGGGCCCAGAGGGGTAGGGTTTCTCCTGGGTCCATGCACTGACTCTAGGGTAGACTTACACTTAGCTAAATTTTAGAAAACATTTTTTTTTAAACCCAGGCGTAACGCTTGAAATTCACTCAATTGCCTGAAATTAAATTCAGGCGTTGGGACAAAAATAAGGGCCCACAAAGGTGCACATGCACATGATTGAACTTCAGAGGTTAATTTGGCCATAGGATAGGGTTGGAGAAGAATCAGGGTTCCCTGGGATGGGTCCCAAATTTCAACGCTTGATCTTTCCCTTGACGCCTGTTTGTTCAACGCCTGATTTTTAATTCCTTAAAAATCAGGCATTAGTTATTGGGAAAACATCCAACAGCTGGATTTCTCGATTTTGGAGCCCTTAGGGTTTTGTAAAAATTGTGAAATTAAGTATGCTGGCAGAGGATATATACATGAACATCATATAAAAAATTGAGCTTCAAATCATGCATAGAAAATTCAAACAAAATTCTGCAAATATTCATCAAAACTAGGTCTCAAAAGACCCGGTTTTTGGGGTCTGTTTGGGGGCCATCTCAAGGCCTTCCACAACTCCTAAATTCATGAAATTAAATATGGAGTATCATGCATATGTCTAGTTTAACATAGTCAAATTTGGGCTTAAGCAGCCCTCTACAAAAATCACATGAAAATTGACATAGAAATCGATAAAAATGATAGCAAGTAGAGGTTGTTGAGCCTCTACTATGTAACCCGAGTTAGAGCAGTGCTCTAGCATGAATTGGACAGCATAATGGCAAGCTATTTGACATATATTGAAGGGGGGAGACGAATTTGAAATTGGGTTTAGGTTTACTTTGCCTAGGGTTGATGAGTCTTCCAATTTTCCTCTTCTTTTTCCTCTTTCTCTTGAGAATTTAGGGTTTTGCGTTTCCAATCTGGTCTTACACGAATTTGGGGCTATTTATAGCCCCAAAATGGTGCAATGGAGGGTTAGGATTGAGCTTGAGGTTTGCTAGATGGAGGGCTAGGATGATGTTTATCCTAAACTAGGTGGAGGGCTAGGATTGAATCTAGGTTTTGTTAGGTGGAGGGCTAAGATTAGTTCAACTAAAATGAGATGGAGGGTAGGGATGTGCTTGGCTAAAATGAGGTGGAGGGTGGAGATTGATTTGTGTTTGTTGGTATGGATTAATGAGGTGGAAGGGGAGCATGAGAGATGCCTTTTGGGCCAATCCCATTGGTTGCAATCTTTAATGGTATGTCATGAGATGCCAAATGGGGGAGTGTGATAAGCTCTCTAGGGATTTGAAATTCAAGGTGAAGATCTAAGGGAGGATAATGAAAAATCAGATGGGAAGATGCTAATCCAAGGGTTGCAAAAAATGGCCTTAAGGTGTGAATGCATTAAATGCTAAATATCTAGATTTTAGTTCATCTGATGACTAAGGTTCCTTTTTGATTTTTTCAAACCCTCTCTCTGTTGTCACTCCTCGCAAGCTCTCGAGTTCGGAAGTCGGCCCAGTTAGTGTCAATCTTAGAGCTCACAGATGCTCCGGTCGCACTGGTCCAGTCAGAACCGAATTACAAAAAGGGTAAGGGAGTGAAATTAGGGTTTTTTGACTTAAAATGCTCTCAGATGCATTTTGAAAGGGCAAGATGGTAAAATTGATTTGAGAATGGCCCAGGGATAGATGACCCCGGGTCCAGGTGATTCACAGCTTCTGACTACGCGAGATTACAGTACCTAAGCTGGAGATTAGGTTAAAAACCATTTTTCGAGCGATTTGACAAAATTGGATAGGGAATGCTGCTGGTTTTTCTGTAAAATGGCATCATGGACCATATTTGGGGGATTTGAATCTTGAGTCCTTGAGCTATAGGAGCCGACAGATTGGTCATAGGATTCTTAGGAAGCTGTCGAGGGTTTTTCGAATCAAGGTTGCTTGAACAAATTGGGTTTTGTAGCTGCTCGAAGTTGGGTGAAATTGAATGGTTAGACATTTTCTGAACCAAAAGTTTATGAAATGCTTTATTGAAGGCAGAGATGAAACTGAGAAAATGACTCTGACCTTGTTGCATTCTGGGCCGGGAGTACTTTTAAGGGCATTCCGCGTGCCAAATACAGACAAAACGCGCTTTTTCTGGGTTTGGGTAGAAATGACCGCTTGGGCCACGGATCTTCTATAAATTAGCGAGGATTTGATAGTCTTGAGGCTCTGAATTTACAGTGGTATGACCACTGATTAACTGAATTTCTGATTTAAGATGAACTCCCGGGAGTCAGTTGAGCACCTGATTTTTAGACCTGATTTGTTGCACTTTTTTGGAGTATTTGAGGGAATCTTGATAGAGAGATTTTGTAAAAGTTCTTGCTCCTTAGATAGCCTTTCGAAGGCTTCACGTTTCTAAAGAAATGGATACCGACTGATCTTGATTTGGAGGTCTAGAGAATATTCTGGCTCCATAAGAGCAAAAAGTTGGAAAACAACCTTTTGACCTTTTGGGGAAGATTTGAGATTTTTCAGAGGTTTGAGACTTCGAAACTCTTTTCTCAGACTTGGAGATTTGAAGCTAAGGCCGAGGCTGAGATATGGCGACTGACCTTTCTAGATTCGGAGGTCGGATGAATCTCTGAGAGCTTTTGCAAGTGTCATTTATTGGTCAGGGTTACCATAGATTGATAAATTGCCTGTTCCCGTTCTCAAGCAGTGTTTGATCTGTGATGAGTTCTTTAGAGTAGGGAGACTCGGAGATGCATAGGATCTGAAATTACACCATTTGGACCACGGGAGAGGCTTTAGGGATCCTTTGAGGGTCCAAGGGTAGATTTTCTGAGGTGAAAGGGTGAAATGGTAATTTTTCGCCTACCGATCGAAAAAGGTGAAAATGAGAATTCTTGACCTATGATGCTTCATGACAAGAAGCTTATGTAGGCAGGTGAAATTCAGTGATCTAGATAACAGAAAGTGGATTCTGGGCCTTTGAAGACAAAATGACAAAATGGTAATTTTTCCATTTGTGATGCTTTATTGGAGAAAGACTTACAAGAGGTGGAAAACTTACTGATGACATGAATGGGGTTCTAAAATGTGGACCTTCTAAGTCTTGTTGGTGCTTTTGAGAGAGATTTAGGGTTTGTCCAGAAATGTTGTTTTTTATGTTGTAATGAGGTGCTTTGACTGGTTCATTTGCGACTGAAACATCTTGGAAGACCTCTTTGAGAATGCCTAACCTTCTAGAGTCCAGGTTTGCTCTTCCTAAGCCAAGGGTGCTTAGAGTTTTGATGCCTAAATGTTGTTATGCTGTCCTTATGCTATCACATGACCCGAGTCAAAATTTGGGTGCTAACAAGGTTGAGGAACCGACACGCCCAATTCTGTTAACAATCGTTTAAACCATAAGAGTTCACACATACCATGAGCCATAGACCTGAATTGGGCTTCTGCACTAGATCTAGCCACCACTACTTATTTCTTACTTCTCCAAGTGACTAAGTTTCCTCCAGCAAATGTATAGTATCTAGAAGTAGAATGCCAATCAGTAAAAATAATTGAGCCTACCTAATCTGCATCAGTATACACTTCCACCTTGAGGTGTCCATGAGAAGAATAAAGTACCCCATTTCCTGGATAATCTTTGAGATACTTGAGATTCTGATAGGCTGCCTCCATATGGGCAACAGTAAGAGCATGCATGAATTAGCTAAACTACACTAATTGCATAGGCAATGTCAGGTCTTATGAGTGATAAGTATGGCGTCCCACGAGGCGTTGATATCTCCCAGTATCAATGAGGCGGTTGTCCTGGTTATCCTTGAGCCTATGATTAGGATCAATAAGAACAACAAATGGCTTACAACCAAGCATTCTTATTTCTTTCAAGAGATCTAACAAAAAATATCGGAACTGTCCCAAGTCTTTAATTTCAAACTCTTTTGCTAACTGAGCTTTCAATAACTTCACTTCTGTATCATCATTTCCTGTGACAACTATGTTGTCAACATAGATAATTAATGCTGTGAGTTTGCTTTGTACTCACTTAACAAATATGGTATGAGCACTTTGACATTGAGTATACCCATTCATTATCATAGCCAGTCTGAACCTTTTAAACCACGCCCTTGGAGATTGCTTTAGGCCATTCTATGCTTTACAAAATTGTCCTTTTCCCTTAGAGAATTAAAACCCAGGAGGAAGTTTCATGTAGACTTCTTCTAAATTATCATTAAGGAAGATGTTTTTCACATCGAACTGATATAGAAACCAATTTTTATATAGCATCAAGAGAAATAAGAACTCTGATGGAATTCATCTTGGCCACTGGTGTGAACGTCTCTTGATAGTTTATACCATAAATCTGAGTGTAACCCTTTGCAACAAGTCTTGCTTTTTACCTCTCAACTGTACCAGCAGCCCAGTTTTTAATTGTGTACACCCACTTACATCCAATAGGTTCTTTACCCCGTGGGGGGTTAACCATTTCCCATGTATCATTCTTTTCAAGAGCTCTCATTTCCTCATCAATTGTTGCTTTCTAGTGGGGTTGTGATAACGCTTTAGAAACACTGCTAGGTATAGATTTTGAAGACAAAGTAGAGGAGAAACTATAGAATGAAGAAGACAAGTGACACAAAAAGACAAAGTTAGAGATGGGGTACTGTGTACAAGACCTTACACCCTTGCGAAGAGAAATTGGTAGATCTGTATCATTAGCTAGAATGGAAGGAAAAACATTTTGAGGAGAATGAACATTACTTGATTCAGGAGACAGATCCAACGAGGTCTCTTGACTAGGAGCTTGAGTTGGAGGCTTATCTTTTTCTTGATCTTTCCTTTTTCTGGAGTACACCTTCTATACTTTCTCTCCTTTGGCATCACCATCATCATTAGAACCACCATGATCAAAGAAAGAGGATGGAACAGGAGCAGGAACAAAAGACAACTCTTCCTTAATAGCAGATTCCTCCCCCAGAAGAGGAGTCTTCTAATTGGAGAAAAAATGAGCTTTTTCAAAGAATGTGACATCCTTGGATACAAGTTGTTGACTCATCCCCGGATGGTAGCACTTATACCCTTTTTGTATGTCAGAGTAACAAAAAAAAAAAAAAAAAAGCATTTCAAGGCTTTAAGATCTAGCTTAGTTCTATCAGAGTTGGAAATGTGAACAAAACATATACAACAAATGTCTTTGGGGGAAGACAAAACAAGTCAGAAGAAGGTAAAAGAATCTCAATAGGAGTCTTAAATTGGAGAATGTGAGAAGGCATCTAAATCATCAAGAAAGCTACAATTAGTAAAGTTTTAGATTAGAATGTCTTAGGAACATTCGTGGTGAACATGAGTGCCCTAGTAATCTCAAGTAAATGAAAATTCTTTCTCTCGGCAATTCCATTTTGTTCAGGTGTGCCAGGACATGTAGTATGATGAATGATAGCTAATTCATCGAAAAAACGCACTAAGACCCCACGAAATATACTCTTCCCCATTATTTGAACGAAGACATGGATTTTGGCATCAAATTGTGTAGTGACCATGTGAATAAATGATTTAATTGTAGAAAACACATCACTCTTCGCTTTTAGCAAATAGACCAAAGTAATGTTATTGTAATCATCAACAAAAGTAACAAAGTAATGTTAACTAAACAATGAATTAGTAGGAGAAGGCCCCCACACATCAGAATGCACAAGATTAAAATGAAGTGAACTTCTTTTATTACTAATAGGATAATGGTGCGACAATGTTTCTCAAGTTCACAAGGTTCACAATGTAAATGAGAAGTAGAATGAAACAACTGAGGAAACATCTAAGTAAAGTAAATGAGGGATGTCCTAATCTTCTGTGCTACTGTAGTAAATCCTCTGTATTGCTACTATTCGAATTCTGCATCAATGTAGAAACTTGTTGAATTGGAGAAGCAGGTGGAGATGATGTATCCAACAAGTATAAGCCATCATTTTCAAACCTCTTGGTCAATTATCCTCCTCATCTCCAAATTTTGAAAAACATAGTGAGAAGGAAGAAAAGTGAGACTATAGTTAAAAGTTTTTGTAATGTGACGACTAATAAACAAAGATTGAGAGAAAAATTTGGAACATGGAGAACTGAAGACACATGAATAGAAGGACTAGCAATGGTATCTCCTTTTCCCGCAATAGAGGAATATGATCCATCAGCAATACGGACCTTATCCCTTCCAGAATACACATGATAAGTGGAAAATAGTGATGACATACCAGTCATGTGATGGGATGCACCATAATCTATGACCCAGGAGCTGGAAGGAACAAATAGAGACACACTAAGCACAAGCACAAGCACAAATGTACCTGATTGAGCAAAGGAGGAAGTAGAGGCTGCATGAGGAGGATCTAACTAAGCCACGAACCGACGAAATGTTTCAACTTCCTCACGAGATAATACCATAAAAGATGCTGAGATAATAGAATGGGTGCTAGAGCGGTTGCTACTAAAACGATTGCCTCTACTACCTCAAGGAAAGGTACAGGACTAGACATCTGGAGGCAGACCATGAAGGTCCCAACATGTATCCTTGGTATGTCGACTGCGTCCACAGTGTTCACTCTTCAATTTATCAATCATATGTCACACCACTGAATGTACCACCACTGCCGTGACCACAACCACTGCCTCCTCGACCCCCTCTGTGAGATGATGAAACCAAAACAAATCTCTCTATTTGAGCTGGTTGTGTCATAGCGCTACGTCGCTTCTCTTCGCAATGAAGATAAGCGTAGACTTCATTAAGAGGAGGAAGTGGGTCCTTACCAAGAATATTGACTCTTAATTGCTAATATTTAGGATTTAATCCAGCCAACAACTCATAAATCCTGAACTCCTCAACATGCCATGCATAGTCAATGATATCCTCCTTACACTTGGGTCTAAATGTAATGTAGTGATCCAGTTCTTCCCACATCTGCTTGAGGGAAGAATAGTATGCTGCTAAAGGAAGATTACCTTGTTTTAGTTGAGAAATGCTCTGTTTCAACTCATACACTTTTGCTGTATTGCTTGCCTTTGAGTAGGTCTCAGTAACTGAGTCCCAGATTTGCTTTGTTGTCTTAAGTAAGAGATAATGTCGGATGTTTTCAAGATTCCTAGAGGCTAGAATGTAGCAGCCAAGACATAACTGTAGCATTATTGGTTTTCCACTTACGGTATTTCGGATCTTTAAGACTTGGAATAGGCAAGTCCTCTAGGATGTATTCCTCTTTATCTTTGCCACTGATATATAGAAGGGATGGTTGAGACCATGCCAGATAATTAGTTCCATCCAACTTCACTGTAGTGATTATAGTATTAGGAGCATCGGGAGGAATACTGCCCACACCAGTATCAACCCCTCTAGAAGGGTTAGAAGTCTCACTCACATCAGACATTCTTGATTCACATTATTATATGTAAATAATCGGTACCCACAGACAACTCTTATCAGGCCACACGAAGCTCCACACCCTTGCAAGAACATCAAACAAATCATATGGGGCTACATAGCCATTAACTTACATTCTGAACTTCATGGGCCTGCACAGGCCATATGATTCACACGATATAGCCTAACATTCTTTGAGACATTCATAGCTACTCAATTCACAGGGCACACAGCTTCCAACAACCACATAGCAACATACATAAGCCTCAAATCTCAAGAAGATTACTTTTGGGATTTTTTTTCAGAATTAAAAATAAAGATTAAAATGAACAAAACACCCCAGGCATGAACCGTGATGGAGAAAAAAGATCACAGACTCCTTAATCGTTAATAAAATCGAGCAAGACCAGTTTCTACATGCTCCTTACAAAAAAAACGACCCATCCATTGCCAGAAATCCTTGCTGAAACCACCCCACCTGATCAATCGTTCTTTGAGATTTGGGGCTTTCAATTTTTTTTTTTCCAAAAAAACCCTCAAAAAACATGTCTTCACTGATCAAAAAATTCTGAAAAAATACCCATAAATGATTCCTAGTTAAACCCTAGAAGTTTCAAAGTCTGACATCGTTCGACCATTGCTAACGTCAGCATATGGCCAGTTGATGTCAGCACTAGTTCCTGGTCTCTTATGGAGTTCTGTCAATGGCAATTACTTCCAGGATGCTCTGATACTATGTTGAATCTTAGAGTACCTGTAGATGATTTGAAGAAGAAGAATAGAGATAGAAAGAGAAAGAGGATTAGGATTGAATTGTGTGTAGGTTATTTCCCCTACACCACAAAAATATTATTTTTATAAATTCCTTATGATATACTGTAAATAAACCATATATAGTATGTATACACCAATATATACTAGAATATCCTTATACAACTCGTATTCTTCTACAGTTAGTTCTTGTAGTAATATTGATTCCTAGATGAAACCAATTAAAGGGAACCCTAGATGCTGCTGCCGCAGGTAAGGAAATAGACTGGAAAGGTTTTGGGTGATTGAGATCACAAGGAAAAGGGTTTTGGGGCCATACGATTGACATGGTAGAGAAGATTTAAGGTTTGATGAATAGAAAGTTGAAGGGGATGATGGAGATGTTTGGCTGTGGCAAATTATAACAGAAAATAGAAAAGAAAAGAAGGAGAAGATGAAGAAAGGAGAAGAAAAGTACCCGGTGTGGGTAATGACCTACCTCACAAACCTTGGACATCACCGTCCATGGTTTCAAGCTTTGGCACCACAATCTTGAAGAAGAAGACTTCTCATCGTGTGTTAGAGGAAAACCCAATTTTATTCATGACTTTCATTGTGACATTAAAGAAGGGAAACCTCCTTATAAAGCCCTTGATTTGCACTAAGGTTCTCTCCCTTTTACAATTTGAAATTCAAACATAGAAGAAACTTGCTCAAATTAGCAACTAGACCTACTTGATTTCACAAAAAAAAAACCCTCTAAAACTTAAGAAAATAAGCCCAATTCGTGGGCTGAGATAGAGTAGTTGACCAGCCAAATATTTGAATATAATATGAGTTGACAACTTTGCCCAAAAACAAAAATAACAATACCTATCATGTCCTAACCCCTAATATTTAATAATTTATGAAATAAAAACAATAAAACTCTAATAAAAGACTCCAAACAACACTAAACTCTTTTCTTGTTGCTGCATAGGTGTTCCTTCATGTCCTCGAGTGCCTTCACATGTGGACCCCACCAAGGCCATGTGTGGGGCCTACTTGTCTCTAATGTTCGCATTAGGAACACATGACTGACTTAGAAGCTAGGCACGGATCTACTCATACTCGGGATTCAACCTGGCTAAAAGCTCAAAAACATGGTGCTCCTCTAAATACCATAAAAAGTTGTAGCATCGATGGGATCAATGATGGAGCTTGTATAATATAGATCAATCTAATTTACTGATGGTTATATATATATAGATATATGCTTTGTATAACTAAACATTTTTATTTGCCCCGAAGTTGAGTTGTTATTGTTGTTCTAGAATCAATAAAATAAAAAATGATAGGAAGAGAATGGGTTTGGGTGGGGGTTTTAGCTTGAACAAAAGAATTCCCATTGAAAGTATATTCTAGTAAATTTTGCCAATACTGGAATTTTTAATTAAAATCATGACTAAGTTTTGGAACTTTAGCATTCCCCTTGCATTTCATTAGCCACCCTTAAAAGTGGGAAAATTTTGCTGAAAATTTGAGCCATGATCACAAGTACTTGTGTCTTTCCTCACTACTTCAGCTCAATTCAATTTTGCCTTTCGTATTTTTATTGCCTTCAACTTGTACACTGTTACTTATTATTGGTACACTCATTGGTCTTCTTTGCATATGTTGAAGCATCTCATTTGACTTCCTTCATCTTTTCACCTATTGGTGCTATTCCTAAGCTCCCAAAATTGCATTCATTTTTGGTTTGATCCTTTTTAATTTTGCCACTCATACATTTCAACATCCTCATTTCAGCATTCCAAGGTTGGGTGTACATGCATGGCTTCAATCCTAAATATCGACACATATTGCCCATAACTTACTCTTATAATTCTTAGCCTATGAGACAAAATCTAGCTTGGTACTCAGTTTGGCCAACCATAAGAATAGGATCAGGACTTTCATATAAAGATCCTCAAGCGAAACACAATAAAGTTTCTTCATTTCTGGCCTAAGAAAAACAATTATTCCTTGATGCGGGAGCATACCATGTCAAGAAGAAGAAGAAGTTGGAAGACCATGGATAGCCTTCCATGGATTGTTTGGTAGTGTAGAGTTAATTTTATATTTTTAAGGAGACTTTTGCAATTATTTTAAGTCTTGGGGGGTTAAATGTAATAAGGCATGTTTGTCAATGGATAGAATAAGATTTTATTTTCAAATGTATTTTTATCTTTTTATGGGCTGTCACCTCAGACCATGGGATCTACAATACGAGTTATAAGATATCTCTAATATTC
Organism: Platanus orientalis; assembly: GCA_025762735.1. Classification (NCBI taxonomy): domain Eukaryota; kingdom Viridiplantae; phylum Streptophyta; class Magnoliopsida; order Proteales; family Platanaceae; genus Platanus; species Platanus orientalis. The sequence goes on along the minus strand of JAOXJP010227980.1, from coordinate 292 downwards.
TCTAAGATTTTGAAGAATATTTTTGAGATATTTGGGGGACCTACAATGCCAATTCAGCAATCCAGTATTCTCCAAAATTGTGGAGAATATTTGGAGATATTTTCTCTAAGATTGTGGAAAATATTTTGGGAGATTGTTTAAGATCTTGTGGGGTCCAATAACTTGGCCAATAAACCAAATATTGTGCCAATCAAAATTCATTTTTTTTCTTTTCTTTAGAGGTCTTTTATTATTTGTCAAGTCTATTTTAGTTAGAAGATCTAGAATATATGATTTTATTTTATTTTATTCT
>JAOXJP010227979.1:0-11202 GCA_025762735.1 Platanus orientalis | reverse complement strand
GGGCTAGCTTCCATCCTCATTGCCAACATTTTCTTCAATGGAAGGTTTTCCTTTGTTGAAATGCATGAGACTTTTTTTTTTTTTTTGACTATCTTCTTCAGCGTCGGATGTTTCCTTGAAGCTACTTAAACGAGAGATTTGAGGTCACGAGGAGGATCATCGATTGGATTGCCATCTCAAAACCCTTGTATTGCAGGAGATCTCTGCATTTCGGGCCTCAGAGGTTATCTTGATCTTCTGATTTCTTTACGTTTATGATATCTACCTCACAATTCTGCCTTTAAAAATCCTTGGATACTGATTTTTCTTTCTAACACAAACTAGTTTTTCTTTCCGATTCTCGGCTTCTTTGCGTTTCGATGATTGCTAATCTTGATTTTGTTAGTTTCTCTGAACCCTGATTTAACAAGATTTTTTTTCTTTTTTCTTTTTCCCACTGATACAGTGAAGGACAAAAATAAAATGTCTTGTTTGCTTGAACTTTTGCGATGCATACTTTGCTGCGAAGAAGATGAGATCCGTCGCGATTACCAAACTATTTCAGATAGAAACTTTTCTACGACCCAGGAGTATCGTGGCCATGGAACTTTCGTTACGACTCCTTCTCCTTCTTATTATAATCCACCGGTACTTGTGGAAGGAGCAAATAACAGAACACGGATTGAGAAAGAAACATATAGGAGTTCGGTTTCAGTTGACTCGATTTTAATTGGGTCATCGAAAGACTCTCGTGTGAATCCACCCCAAGTTACTCAGGAGCCGATACGTCTCCCAGCACCTTCCCCTGCACCCAAAGTTACTCAGACACCAATACTTCTTCCACCTCCTTTACCCAAAGTTACTCAGACACCTAAACTTCTTCCCCAGCCTTCTCCTCCTTCCAAAGTTACTCAGACACGGATTGCACCTTCTCCTTCATCTGTTCATCACAAGAATTCTACAGATTCTGCAATTAACAACAGTTCAATTTCGATTAAGCCGGAAAAATTCAAAATCTCACTAGCAGAAGGTTCTCAGACACGTAAGAGCTTAGCTTCAGCACCTCCTCCATCTTCCACTGGGCCTCCTCCGTCTGCCTGTAAACCACCTCCATCTTCATCTTCCTTTCCCTCGGAACTAACAAGTTTACCCAAAAATACAAAGTCTGTCAGGGATCAAAAGGGTACAACTTCTACTTATGTAGATTTAACCAAGAGGAATACAAGTACTGTTTATGCAATTCCTGAAGATAGGGCAGAAGGCTTGCATACACGAAAGAGCTTAGCTCCAGCACCTCCTCCGTCTTCCTGTGGGCCTCCTCAATCTGGCTTTAAACCACCTCCATCTTCATCTCCCTTTCCCTCAGGTCCACCAAATTCACCCAACAAAACAGAATATGTTTGGGTTAACAAGGGTATGCCTTTTATTTATGATAAATCCAATGATATCGAAGGTTTGATCAAGGATACAACTCTGATTTATGCAATTCCCGAAGATATCAAAGATTTGATCAAGAGGGACATTGTACCTCCAGTTCTGAAGAAACATTTAGCGCAGTCAACATATAAAGACTACTTCGGTGCCCTGCTCTATGCTGAGGACTTCTACAATGAGGTACAGGTGAAAGATTTCATTTTTATTTCACTTTTTCTTTCATTTTTACTAGAGAATGTAAGAACTTACTAGTAGCTGGAGATGAAAATTGTCCATGGGGATTAATTCAGTTTTATTGACTGCATTTTGAAGTGAACAACACCATAGGTGTATCTTGTTTGATTTTCTACAAGTTGTGCCATTGCACAATTGTACATATTTGGTCAGACATTACTTGATTGTTTTCACATTGACATCTCCCACATACAATGACCTAATTAAATTATCCATACAGTCCGATTTTGACAAATCTTCTCCACGGTTGCTAATGTATATTTTTTAAGTGTTCAAGAGATGGGTCAATGCTCCATTTCTTGGGTAGACTTTCTTGGTTCATGAAGTGACCTTGGGTTGATGTCCTGTCTTGTACCCTGACACGGTACTGGTTTAGCTGGCTTCCCTGTTCATCCGACCAATCTGTAAGGGTCTTGTAGTATGCGGACCATATTGCCTCCCCCATGATGTGGGAGCATCCATGGGAAGCAACCTTCTTGCTTCTATCAAGAGTAAGAAATTACAGGATTATGAATGATTGTGCGGGGACTAGGGTGGTAAATGGACTGAATACGGAGCAGATATACCTTCATCCGCTCTGTCAGATATACAGATATGGATATTTTGAAATATAATTTATATTTGTGTCTGTTTTAAAATGACCCCAACAACAAACCAGACATTCTGGAAAATCAAGAACCCAGTTTGAAAGAATCCTGATTGATCTCAATAAGCAGATCTCAGCTACAGAAGCCGCTCTGAATTGGCAAGCTGAAAATGCTGCAAAGCAGAATTAGGCGCTTTGCCAGATTCTGAAAATTATGAAAAGTTGCCAAAGTCTGTCACCAAAGAATGGACATAATAGTGAAAGGGCTCATAAAAAAAATTCAGTCTATAGAGGCAGAGTTGCTTTATATTGTTACCATAGTTAAAGATTGGACATTGGCTTCAAATCTGATCAGGGTTAAGGAAACACAAAAGAAACACTTGGAAGCTCAATTGAAGTCCTGAATCTTCACAAAGATTAGAATCCTAAAAGGTCTATTTCCTTCCTTATGCCAAGCATCTCCATCCTTGCCTTCTAATTCCTACCTTTTGAGTTTTCCCCTTTCATTACAATCTCTTCCATATCTTCCGTATAAATCACAACCATATCTTCAACCCTTACTGACAATTCCCCAAAAAAGAATCCTTTTAGACCAGATCAAATGTCCCTTAAGTCCTTTCAGAGTGTTTTAAAACATCAGCAACCTGCAAGATGAGCTCCATCACTATAAAAAACCATGTTAATTGACGGACAAAACCAATCCTTCTCTGAAGATTTTGATCCAACCTGGTTGTTGGAGCTTTATCAACACCCCCAAATCCGGATATCTTGCCAAAAGAAAATATGAATCCCATATCCTCGTTTCTCAAGTACTCGTCTCTTCATTACCTCCAGCCAAACCACCCTTGTTCTGAATAGACTGAAACAATGAATTTTTCTGAAGATGTGTTCATGTCGGATGAAATCCATGACCCTGATGATGTGGACATGATCAAGAGGCTATTGTATGTGTCACCCCACAAGAGGACCAAGTTCAAGATGTGTGCAAAATATGGGTTAGTTTGAGTGTCTTAGGGGCTGGGGATACATATGTAATAAGGCCTTTTGAGCCATGGGGTTTTGGGTTTTTAACTAAAGGGATATGTTTGTAATAAGGTTAAAACAGCCAAGGGAATTATGGGTAAAGAAGGGTGGTTGACAGCTGGGAGATCTTTTGTCTTTTAGTGGGTCTTCAAAGTCAACAATGGAGCCCACAACAAGCTGGTCGATAGCCCTTTGTTAGGTGGTTTTAGTAGTCCCAATTTTTAGGAAAGTCAAGCTTTTAGAAGTCTTTTGTTTTTAGCAACTCTTAGGAGTAAGTTTAGGACTTTTTATTTCTGTTTTCTTAAGTTTGTAAACCTATCCCCAACGACTTCAATAAAAATTCAGACATTATGAATTGAAATTTTTTTTGTGTTCGTTGGTTTGGGTTTATCCCTCCTATCTCCCCTTTGGTGTAGCCGTGAGGCTCCCCTAGGATCCTATCCCTAGTTCTTTTTCCCTCTCTTCTTATTCTTCTCTTCTTCTTCTCTATGCCCTTCTACTTCCTTCCTTCTTCTTCTTCTCTGCATTTCCTTCTTGTCTACTCCCTTTCTTAATCCCTGTTGCACTACTCCGTAGCCAAAGATTCAGGCTACTGTTTAAAGATCAGAATTACACAAAGGGGAATCACGGCTGGTTTCTTGGATCACAAAATAGGCCGCATCGCCAACATCAACTGGAGATATTTGTTTTTATATTTTCTCTGGTTTTATTCATCATTATAATCCACAGTTCAAACTAAGAAAGCCTTGTGAAATACTCTGTTAAATTCAGTATTTAGAAACCTTAATCTTGAACCCCTTTTCTCTTTCTTTAACAGATTTCAGGGTTCCTTTTCCCTTAAAATTGCCTCCCTATGCAACCCTATTTCCTTCTTTTCTTTGAGGGTTTTTCTCCCCATCCAATCCCCTCAAAATCCTCCTTGATCCCCTTCTGTTCTACCCTAGTTTCTGATAAAGAATCCTTACTGTTTCAGGTTTTTTTCTTTTCTCAAACACTGCAGACTAATAAACCTTATGTTTTATATACTTTTATTTGTCAAAATAGCTTGAAAGTTTTCATGTACATCATGTTTAGACCTATCTAGTACCCTGTAAATTTTCATAAAATACTGACACGTCTATAGGGTATTTTGGTAATTTTGTGGTTCATCCCATAAATTCTAGAAACCCTAAAACAGCCCTCTTTCTAGTTCTTTCTCCGTTTCATCATATAATCCCTCTATTCGATTCCTTATCTCTCTTCTTAAGTTTCTTCCAAGGTTGATGTTATTTGGGTGTGGTTATAGTCTATTCTTGGTTCTTTTAAATTCTATTTTTGCTTCCACATATAATTTTGGTCCCATATTAGCTAGATATACAAGTCTAGACTGCCCCACATCATTTTTGCATCAAAGCTTGTTATATCCTGCATTACATGAATACTGGAACAACTTCTCAAAAAGAAAACCATAGGCCTATTCCTCATATTTCTTCAACCAAGATACTCTCTCATATGTATTGACATATATTCAAAAGAGGACATACAATACAAGGGGATATTTATAAGTTTGCCCTTATATACTAATGTACAAGTATACCCTTACATATTGTATTCCCATATACATCAACAATAAGAGCTGATAGGGAATTCAACACACTTCATCAGCTTGGCATATCTCGTCAAACAGGGAGTTTTAGTCGGCTTAGCCTTATACTAGGTCAGCTCGGCCTTCTTGGTCTCATACCAGGTCAGCTCGGCCTCATACTAGAACAACTTGGCACCAGACTCGGAAATGGTGGGGGGGGGGGAACCGATAGGTGAGAAGCCTACTAGGTTGGCTCGACCGAACCAGCTAAACTCGGCCTACGATGACGCTCCAACCTGACCAATCACATAAAGAAGGTCAAGAATGACTCCATGATTCGCTCTGAGATCCATGTCGAGAATCATGCAAAAAATTTAACGCCGAGATTTTAGCCAACGATAAAGCGTCATGATCTCCACCCAAGCTAAAAATCCGCAAGGAAATCCCTGTTCTCGTGCTACTCCAACTCTATAAAAGGATATCACATAACCCTCCAAAGGTATAATTCATTTTCTAAGGAATTCTACATTAATTTATGCTAATGAGCGAGTCTCTGACTTTGACATTGGAGAAACTTAGGCTGGCACCACACCGGTGACCCACCGTAGTTCCTTCTTTTTTGTTTGCTAGGGTTTACAAATCTGACTAGCCATGCAACTATCTGAGGAGCATCATCAGTTGGCGCTGTCTATGGGATATGTTGCGATGATAGTCATCCCCTAGTGATAAAGGTTGAATGGTAGAAACTAGATCTATGGACGCTCGCCAAAATACTCATACCACCATCAGCTAGAGCGATCACACCATACAAAACATCCCTGATCAAGGTGGATCTAAGGTGGCCATTCTAGAATGATGGATGAGAAGCCTACCAGGTCAGCTCGACCTACCATGTCCCAGCGTCGGAGAAAGGGAGAGTCGGCAAAGAAAGACCTAGTAATGTCAAGAGCCAATACGAGGTGACCCCTAAGATTCGGAAATTAGGGGTAACCGATAGGTAAGAAGCCTACCAAGTTAGCTCGGCCTACCATGTGGCGACGCCAGAGAAAGAGAAAGTCAGTAGAGAGAAGACTTTAATCATGCCGAGAGCCAGTATGAGGAGAGAGAAGGGAAAACTGAAGGTTGGAGGTTAGGCAGAAGACCGCCCCCACTATAGACCTACCAAGCGACCACCCCTTCGGAAGTTGTTACCCTTAGTCTACTTTATAGACTTGTTAAGAGTATTAGTCTTTTTTTATTATTATAAAAAAATGTGTTATTTTTCAGTCATATTACATGTTTTACAACCCCAACAAGGGACAGAGATTCCAAATTTAGATTAATCCTAGTTAGAAATAAGGCCCGCCGACTCGCTGCAAACAAAATCCGCTGACTCACTGAGAGCAATACTTTTCAACTCGCTACTATAACATTGAGGAAAACAAAGTTACTCAGGCCGAACTGGCCCAAGGTCATGAAACTGACCTCACCCCTAAGATGGGGCATTTAGGCCGTACTAGCCCAAGGTCATGACATTGACCTCACTCCTGAGACAGGGCATTCAGTCCAAACTGGTCCAAGGTCATGAGACCTCACTCCTGAGAGGGGCATTCAGGCTGAACTGGCACAAGGTCATGAAACCGACCTCACCTCTGAGATGGGGCATTCAGGCCTGTTGAGTCATGGGTTTGTAATTTGTCAATCCCATGGTCGAACAATGTATGTAAGTCTTGCAAGAGTCCAAATGCACTAAAGAACATCAACTCAACTTGAAAACTCAAGTGGATCAGAGACAAGAAGACCAAAACATGGAATTGGGCCCCGAGAGCCCCACCCAAGCCAAGGTATATGCATGCATCCATAGAGGCATATAGGATGATGTAGTAGGCCCCAAAGAGGCCTAGCCATGTGTGAGAGACATGGCTCGAGATTCGAGTGAAATTCCCATGTGAAAGCCCCCAAAAAGCACTTAAAAGAACTTAGTATAGGACACACTGATCGATCACCAAGTGCCTGATTGATCAGGGATCAAAAAGTGATGCCCCCAGATAGCCCAACAGGAGATGTTCCATCGCCCCTGATCGATCAAAGAAGGATCTTGCCTGATCGATCAGGGGACCCTAGATCAGGCACCTGAGTGAGATGCACTATGTGCCCTAATCGATCAAACAAGGATCTTGCCCTGATTGATCCCCAAGTGCCTAATCAATTAGGACTGCGAAATGGTATTTTTTCAACTCCATTTTTTTTTTACATTTAAGGTCACTATTTGTTGCCCATTTTGAAAATTTTCAATCCTACAATTGAGAGTGAATTCTGTTTACTATAAGATGGAAAGCTTCCCTTTAGGGCAACTACTTCAAGCATTTTGAAAGAGTGTTAGAACCCTTGTCAAATTTGAGCCTCCGTTAAAGAGAAACCCTCTCCTTCATTGTTTTGAGCTTTAAAGCCTACTATCTAGTTGAGAAGAACACTCTCTACACTACTCTTTCTACCATTAGCTAGCAACTTTAGAAGAGAGACACTTATGGGTTGTCCCAAGAGGAAACCCTAGCTTGGTTAAGTTAAAGGAGCTCAAGAACCAAGGCTTGAAGCATTATGGGTGTACTAAGGCACATTAACTCAACAAGGAACACTCCCACTTGGTATGGTAGCAACATTAGCCATATTGTGGTAATATTTACTTACTCTTTGCATTCATATACATATTATTATTGTTTTGCTTCCGTCGGAGACATTGAAAGTTGAACACACAGAGTGTATTATGTAGCTTGCCAAGGGCAAGTACAATGGTTTTGTATGTTTTTTTACCTAAATTGTATTAGCAAATTTAAATGAAATATACCTAAGTTCGGTGAGATTTAAAAGAGTGGATGTAGGCCATCGTGCCGAACCACTATAAATATTGTGTTGTGGATTGTTTGTGTGATTGCCTATCCCTTGAAGTTTTTAGCTATATCAATTATCGCACTTTATCTATTTGATTATATGCTTGAGTAGCTACACCATTGGCACACACTGTTGGATTAATTCAAAAGAGGCTAAAATTGAATTAAAATCAATCCTACCAATCTAAAAGGGGTAAAGAAATTTAGAAATCTTATTCACCCCCTCTTCAGGATGAACCTATGTGGTATTTCAATGTCGAACTGGCTTAAGGTCATGAGACTGACCTCACCCCTGAGAGGGGGCATTCAGGCTAAACTGGCCCAAGGTTATGAGACTGACCTCACCCATGAGATTGGGCATTCAAGCTAAATTGGCCCAAGGTCATGAGATTGACCTCACCCCTGAGATGAGGCATTCAAGCCGAACTAGCCCAAGGTCATGTGATTGACCTCACCCCTAAGATGGGGCATTCAGGCTGAACTGGCCCAAGGTTATGAGACTGATCTCACCCCTGAGATGGGGCATTCAAGTTGAATTGGCCCAAGGTCATGAGATTGACCTCACCCTTGAGATGGGGCATTCAGGCCAAACTGGTCCAAAGTCATGAGACTGACTTCACCTCTGAGATGGGGCATTCAGGCTGAACTAGCTCAAGGTCATGAGACTGACCTCCCTTGAGATGGGGCATTTAGGTCGAACTAGCCCAAGGTCATGAGACTGACCTCACCCCTGAGACGGGGCATTCAGGACAAACTGGCCCAAGATCATGGGACTGACCTCACCCCTAAGACGGGGCATTCAAGATGAACTGGCCCAAGGTCATGTGACTGACCTCACACTTGAGACGAGACATTCAGGCCTAACTGGCCCAAGGTTGTGAAGACCAACATTGAACTCATCAGTGGAGGGATGAACTAATCTACAAATCGGAGAAACAAGCAAAAGTAAGACATGGACACCTTGGGATTATGCTAAATGACCAAGTCAACAATTGGTTGAGTGACCTAGCTAAGGATTGAAAGCTTGCTCATATTAAGCGGCGATGACATGCGAAAAAATGAATGTAGTTAGTGCAGTATGGATGACACAATAAATGTGCCCATTCACTTCCTGAGAAAACTAACCACCGAATACTAAAAGGCACTGACATCACCCCTTGCCTAGCAGCAGTCCGAATTCCCTTCGTCAGCTTGGCACCAGACTTGGGAATGGGAGACAATTGATAGGGATTTCAACACACTTCATCAGCTCAGCATATCTCGTCAGATAGGGAGTTTTGGTCGGCTCGGCCTCATACTAGGTCAGTTCGGCCTACCAGGTTGACTCATCCTTCTCGGCCTCATACCAAAACAACTTGGAACCAGACTCGGAAATGGGGGGGGAACTGATAGGTGAGAAGCCTACCAAGTCGGCTTGGCCGAACTAGGGCAACTCGGTCCATGGTGACGCTCCAACCTGACCAATCACATAAAAAAGGTTAATAACGACTCTAAAATCAGCTTCGAGATCCATGTCAAGAATCATGCAAAGAATCCGACGTCGAGATTATAGCCAACGATCAAATGCCATGATCTCTGTCATTGCTAGAAATCCGCAAGGAAATCCTTGGCCATGTGCCCCTCTAACTCTATAAAAGGACATCACACAAGCCCCTAAAGGTATGGGAAATTTTCTAAGGAATTCTACATTAATTTCTGCTGAGAAGCGAGTCTTTGACTTTGACATCGGAGAAACTTAGGCCGGCACCACACTGGTGACCCATTGAAGTTCCTTCTTTCTTGTTCGTAGGTGTTCACAGATTTGACCAGCTGTGCAACCATTTGAGGAGCATCATCCATGCATCATCAGGAACAAAAGACAATCCAACATAAAGTAGGACTCAATCTCAGCCATTGATTAAGCATGAACTTGTCTCAATAAGGGATTCGAATTACACAAGCACACCTTTAGTACAACAAGGATGTTAAAAGTATGTCGCATCATAGAATGACCTACTCAAAGAAGGAAAGTTACATCATCTATAAATAGCTAAAGACAAGATAGAAACAATGATCTTTTTGCAACTTTGTCCGTCCTTGAAAGCAAGCTTCTCTTTGCACATGCATAGGGAGTTCGAAGCACATGGAAAAGTCAAGCATCATGACAAGAACTAGAGGTTTTCAATGGAATCCGCACGTTTTTAACCAGTGGTCAATAGAAAGTCTCTTCATGTTTCTATACCGAAAGCAATGCTCAAAAGATCAAAGTCATTGATTTGTACTTCACCATGTCAATAAAATATTCAAATTTTTTTCCCTTTAGTTTGCTTTATTTTCTTTAAGTATGTGTAATCAGATGTAGCTATCTTTCGAAATAGGGAAAGATACAATCTCTAATCCTAAGATTAGAAAGATTAGTCCACCCTCAAATAAAATAATCATCTTTTATTTATTTATTTTTTGATAACATATCATCTACTTGATAGATTCAGATAGGATATTTGTAACACAAGTTTTTGGTACGATATTTGGTGTTATAATGAACACTGAGGAACAGTTCTTTTCGAAGAAATCATTGGTACTAGACATCCTTGTGGTAATAAAAGTGGATCATTCACTTTTAAAGAACTCCATTACCACTCGACCTTCAAATAAATTTTGGCAGTGAAAAGTGGCATTGAAAAATTCTAATTTCACTTAATTGGTCACAAAATCCTGATCCAAATGGATATGTCCTCATTTTCCAAAGTGATCCAATTTATACAAAAAATGCTCCCTAACCCACAACTTCTTAGGTGTGAAAATTGGTTCTCTTAATGGGACATTTGAGTTAAAAACATAAATGGGAAAGACTACCATCTTGTAGATTTATTATCCTTGATACCAGAGCTCTTCCACTATATTTTCCTTGTTTCACTAATGATCTACCCTTTTGATCCGATTTCCTAACTTCCTCTAGAGATCCAAGACACCATTAAGAAATTCCTCCAAAATTTTCAACAATTTTTGGAAATTTTTATATTTCATAATGGTCATATTTTTTGCCACATTTCTCTTCCAGACTATCCATTCTTGGCCCTCTTTCTCCATCATAGCCTATTACCATTTTCCTATAGAAGTTCTTTGTTTTCTCTGGTATCTCTGAGACATATTGATGTAGGATATAAGCTCTGATAGCAAATTTGATGTAGGATAGGTCTTGAGAAGAGAAATTAAGCATATAAAAAAGATTAAGAAGAGGGAAGAAGAGAAAAGATAAGAGAGAGAAAGAGAAGAGATAGAGGATAAAATACTCATCTCATGTGAGGAGTTGAGAGAATACTTGGGATACCACACCCATTTCAACACACACGTGTCTTTTTTTCAAATAATAATCTTAAACTGTCTTTCATTGATCTAATGTGGCCTTTAAATAGACATTACATGAAGAATAAAATAAAATAAATTCCTAGATTCTTGATCTTCTAACAAAATAAACTTGCCAAATAAAAAAACTTCTAAAAAAAAAAAGAATCTTGGTTGGCACAATATTTGGC
>JAOXJP010227978.1:0-11202 GCA_025762735.1 Platanus orientalis | reverse complement strand
TCTTTAGTTCATTTTTGTCATTTCTTTAGAATTAACTTATTTAATTTTTTTACCTTGAGGTCACAATCAAACTCTCTTTTCTTTATTCTTGCTAATTTTCTATTCCATTTTTTTTCTCTTGTGGTTGTTCATTCTTCAGTCCCTATGGATCGACCCCGGTCAAACTGGGTTTTTACTACTTTGCTACACCCTGCACTTGGGGTTATTCTGCTCTGAATAGTGTGCTCTTTGGAGTGCATTATTCAGAACGTAGCGTCTTGTATATGGCATATCTAGCAATCTTGTTTTAAGAGAGTACCTCAACACTTCAAATATAAAATTCGTATGTAATCAAGAAACAGTAACATGATAGCAACTACATAATAAAAGGATAAAGGATTGCCAATGTAATTTGGGCATACAAATTAATTGAACTATGCTTCTTTAATAAAACTTGATCATAAAATGGAAGTTTTCTATACCATTCTATTGGCTTCACCACACGAATTTTGTTATTTATAACAAAGCTTATCACATTTCAATATCTTTGGAACAATATATGTTTATAAATTGGATACAAAATAGACAAGTACACAAGTCCAATGTTCCTTGACTTACTAATATACATTTTACATGTACACTTGTCATAGTCTAGGCGAAATTTTACTATGCAAAGATTCTAGTGACATTGATTTAAGCCAAGATGGAAATTTAAATTTCTCAACCACTCTTTTTCTTTGCATATTGACTGCAAAGGCCACCAACTCATACTCCATTTTAGAGTGAGTTATACATGTCATTTTCATAGGCTTTCAAGAACTGTAGCCCCTCTAAAATTGTATATTTATACATTTGTGGACTTTGAATCCTCTGATTCGGAATTTCTACAAGCATTAATTTATTCTTTCACAATACTAGATTAATACATAGTTTTCTTCAAGTACAAACTTGGCAATAACAAATCCAATGATAATAATTAGGTTTATAAATGAACTCACTTAAAAACCAAATGACAAAAAATATGTTTGATCTAGTACAACATGATAAATTTATCATAAACAATAAATCATGTTTTTTCCTTTCCTTGTTATCCAAAAATTTAATATAGACAACCCCCACATTTTCAGTCATTATGGCAACAAAGCAAAACAAAACATGAATATAATTTTCCTTAACATTATAAGTATTATAAATCTGAATAAAAAAACCAACACCCAATAATTATTACAACCCAAATTGCACGGTTGAATTCAATCACTGATGAGAAAACAATTGCTTGAATATTTGTTTCATTAATTTGCATTAGTGAACCATTTGACACCAACTTTCCAAGTAATCAATGTATCATAGGGTTATGTAAAAAATTAAATAATGAAAAAACATCATTATTATCAAGGTTATCATTCTTCTTCATGACATATAATAAATGACATGAAAACATGGAAATAACCGTGAATTTATGACTATAAATTTCACCATCTAAATATGCATGATTCCATATATACCATGTTTACTAATCTTATCAATAAAATTTAAACACTGACAACCTATATATAAACATCAAAATAATGTAAAACAAGAGTTAGAAGAATTTATCGGTTTGGATACTTGATGTGTCTAAACCGTTTCAACTTTCTAGAGTCATCATCCATTTTACTGTTTGCAGTTTCCTTTCAAACATTGTTCTCTTGCCGTGTGATTCAAAAGAATCAGATTTGGATGCCATTGTCATCATTCTTCCAATAGCCGAATTACGTCTTAAGATTGTTAGATAAATAGTACAACAAGGAAGTGATGACAATGCCCGAGTCACGGATCACACTTTCCTTAAGATGATATTCACCCTCTACTATGTTCTTAAAGAAAGATACATAGACTGCAATGAGTCACAACAAATTCGTCTCTAGGATAAAATGGGCCGAGCAAAAGTTGTGTTATTGATCGGCGGTTTGCAGCACCGTAAGATCAACCCTTGAACACTTGAAATTAATCTTCCAGAAATGTATACAACAAGAAATCTGTGGTTTTTTTTTGAAAATATAGAGGTTGGAAAGATGAAAGAGAGAGAGGTTAAAAGTTCTCAAGTGTATCTTCACATATAGGAATGCCCTTCTTTTATAGAAAATGTAGAGACACCTTTAGATGTGTCTGTAGTCATCATCGACACCCTTTCTTATTGAACAAATGGGTATGAATGTCTGTAGACACCTTGGTCGCATTTGCACACTTCCCCATGAATGAAGCTCCAAGAACCACAATGTTTAAGTTGCAAGTTTTCACCCAAAAAACTTGTCCTGATCAATCGAGCATATGTCCGATCAATTGGGCTTAGCCAGCTCGCTCGATTATGCCTATCGATTGGGGCTGAACTTTCAAAATATCCAACAAGATCCATCACCAATGACCATTCAAGATTTAGATGGAAAGACAATTCCGAATCCAGATTTTGTGGAATGGCAAACAACTGATCAACAACTCTTGAGTTGCTTATTTGCAGTTGTTACAAAGAGAATCCTACCATGTATTTCACATGATGCAGATTTCAAGGAGACTTGGCTTCTTCTTGAAAGGAAATACTCATCACTTTCATGATTAAGCATTCTTTAAATCTAGAATTGTCTCCAGAATGTGAAGAGGTACATAGACCATGTCTGAATACCTATAACAAATCAAAATTCGTACAGATACACTGGCTAAACTAGCATCTCCTATGGATGAAGAAGATATTGTATTACATATCTTGAATGGTCTTCCTCCCGAGTTTCATGCTTTCAACACAACTATCAGAATTCGGCCACAGTCTATTTCTCTCGCAGAGCTTCAAGATCTCATACTAATTGAAGAGCAACAACTCTCTCAAATATGAAGAAATCAGTTCAACTTCTTCTATTGTGATGCCATATGTTTTTATTGTAACAATTCCATCTATAAGATCACAAAGAAATAGAGGCTAATCGTCAAGGCAAATATAAGGGAAAAGGACATGGCAAATTTAGTTATCAAAGATTAAGGTTGTACTGCTAAATCTGTAACAAACTAGGACATTCAGCCTTTGATTGCTATCATAGGCATGATCTCAACTTTCAGAGACCTGCACAACAGTAAATCACATCTCAAGCACATGGTAATACACCTGCACTATCAGCATACTTCTTACCATAGTTTGCCGATTCCCTGAGTTGACTTAGTGACTCGGTCGAGTTGACTCAACTCCTGAGGTATAGGAGTCGAGTCAGGTAGGTGACTCCCTTATCTACTAGACTTGGCCAAGTCATGAGAGTGACTCAGCTGACTCCTCTGACTCGGACGAGTCTTAACTTTTCTTAAAAAAATAATATAAAACATTAAAACCTAATAGAAAAACCCTAATTATTTAATTTAGGTTAAAATATTTTAAAGAAATAACCTAATTACTTGAGTGACTACGACTCTTCCTTTCCAAAAAATGTTCACATCGTTTGGTTTCTTTATGTAGGTATTCACTACATAGTTTTGAAAACGGATAGACCATCGAACCGATAAGGTGGATAGTTCAGGTCCAACCGTCAGTTTACATGATCTAATTGTGGTTCACTTCAAACATAAGTAAAATATAATAAAATACCATAAAATAAATAAGGCATTAGAATGCTTATAACTGGGCTTCTGATTTCTAGACACACCAAAAAAATGTAATAATACATTAAAAAATAAAAAAATTCGTGTAAAGTGGGATTATTATTTATCAAGATACGTTCTTAATTTACTAAAAAAAATAAAAATCGGTTAGTTTTATTAGAATCGGGTTCGTAAGAGATCTGAAAAAAATCAGTTGGTTTTGACTTATTTTATCGGTTATATGCAGTTTTTAGTAGGGCTGTCAATTGGGCTGGGCTGGCCCGAAGCCCGACTTGTCTGGCCCGAAGAATGGGCGAGCTGGGCAAGTTAAACTTCGGGCTGGGCCAATTTTGGGCCCAGGTTTTAGGTCCGAAAGGATTTTTGGGCTAGGCTCAGTCACATGTTATATTAACCCGAAACTCGGCCTGGCTCGGCCCGCCCAAAACCATTATCATAGCATATAATATTTACCTACATCCTAATCTAACGGTCAAATGCTACTTAACAAAACCCTAAAATACTTTTTCTTTTATACTCTCTCTCTCTCTCTCTCTCTCTCTCTTCCCACGCCTTTCTTTGCAAGTTGCAACCTCCATCTTTCTCATGTTAACCGCACGTACATTCGATCTTATCCATCCCCTTCTCTCGTTCCCCTTTTACTGCTTCGACAAAGCTTGGTCTTAGTATCAAGAGGTGGAGCACATCGAAGAAAACAAAGATAGTTGCTTGCTGCTATTGGGTTTTTCAGTCATCATTTCTATCTAATGATTGGTTGAAGCTCTTGCACATGGTGCCATTACTGGATGCTTACAACAGATTTGAATGATTTAAGTTTTTATCATGTTCTCAACCTGCTACAAGTGGGAGAAGTTGCTGATGTGAGCTTTCCCTGGTCGGATGCCGGTAATAGCGAGCCGCTGCTACCCTTAAGAAGAAGTGCCTCTAATTGTCAAATGGAAAGATGTCAAACCAGCGAGATGGAGGTGCGACAAGAAGCAAATAACAACGAGTTAGGGTTAGGGTTTTTTAATTTTAAGAGATGACATAAGTTAAGTTTGGATTGTTGGATTGCATCCAATCCAACATATGATATTATTTTTATTAATTTCGGGTTGGCCCGAACTCGGACCGAAACCTAATTTACTAAATTGGGTTGGGCTTGGGCATAATTTCTCAGGTTGAGTTCAGGCTCGGGCTGAGCTCGGGCTTAGGCATTATTCTTTAGGCTGGGCTCAGGGTGACCTTAGCTCGACCTAACCCGGCCCGATTAACAACCCTAGTTTTTAGCATATTACGGTTTTAAGCTTTTATAGAACCATTTAGGGTGCTGGTTTGAGTCAAACTGTGTTGGACCGTCTAGTCCGGTTTGACTTTCAAAACTATGGTTCACTGTTCATGTACTGTATCACCCTCTTATATGTAAGTTGTACGTTTTTATAACTAGTTTTTTCTTAGATAATTTGTAGTTTTGATTGCTACTTGAGTTCTTGTTAATTATTATGTTGAATTTCTAGTAGATTGCATATCTTTATTTATAGACTTAAATTTTCACATTAAGGTTTTTTTTCTTTTTCTTGTATGTGTTAAATTATTAAACGAGGTTATAATTGATTTTAATTGGCATTTGATAATATCTCTAGAATTGTATTGAATTTTCTTTTCAGTCTTGACTCATGAGGATTTTGTAAGATCATAATAGAAAATGATGTTATTTATCATATAAATTGGCAATACTTGATCCAAAATACTATCTATAATTTTTAAATATTTTATAAAAATAAAAATGAAAAGTGACTTGACTCCTCAAGTTGACTCCAGTGACTCCCAAGTCGACTCCACTCCTAAGCAATCTGAGTCGAGTAAAAAATCTGAGTCGACAAACCTTGCTTATTCTTACCATCATCTAGTTTAACTGGTATGGAAAATTCTACTTCTCATACACCTTCAAAATTTCTTGCATAGTACTCATCTTCTGGAACAAATTTACCTGACTCCTCGTGGTATCTTGACACTAGGACGAATAACCATGTCACACCCGATACCAACCCCATTTCTCCACATTCGCCACACTCAGGACCTACTAAAGTAGTGGTTAGAAATGGTCAGACCCTTCAATCTAAAACATTGGGTTTGGTATAATCTCTACCCCTATTCATAAATTTAAATTAAACAGTCTTACATGTTCCTCACATTTCAACCAAACTACTGTCAGTACAACAGTTAGCACAAGATAATAAATGTGTTATAATTTTTTTACTACAAATTCATTTTCTATTCAGGACAAAGCCTAGAAGCAAGTGATATACCAAGGGTCCAGTAACAATGGAGTCTTTCCTTTGGCGATTTCATCTTCTGGTGTAACTTCTGCTATTGCCTTCCAATGCAAGAGCTTACAAACTTTTGCTTGGCGCAATAAGCTAATACATCCATCATTCAAGATATTACATTCTATATTGAAATATATGCATGTACCAGACTCACCTTTACTTTCACGTTCTCACTATGATGTTGCAAAAATTCATAGACAACATTTAACTTTGTCCACTACTATTTCTACTTCACCATTAGAATTGTTACACGCAAATGTGTGGGGACCCTCTTCCTCCTTAATTGCAAGTGGTTTTCGGTCCTACTTGATTCTAGCTGATGACTTCTCTAGATATTTATGGTTGTACCTAGTAAAGAATAAATCAGATGTTTACTCTTTGTTCTATAAATTTAAAAACCAAGATGAAAATCAATTTTCTACATCTATTAAAATAGTAAGGATAGATGATGGCAATGAATTTGTTAACAATAAGTTTGCAGAGCTCTTCTCTAACAATGGAATAATACATCGGCTTACCTGCCCCTATACTCTGTCCTAGAATGGCGTTGTAGAATACAAACATTGTTAGCTAATTAAAATAGCTGTAACGTTGTTTAAAACTGCATCACGGCCTTCAGTTTTTTTGGGGTGAAGCAGTACTTACATCGAATTTTCTGATTAACCGGTTATTAGCAATAGTGTTCCAAGGCAGTCACCATATCGAAAGTTGTTCAAGGTAGAACCATATTACACTTTCTTAAGAGTCTTTGGCTGTGCATGCTTTCCGTGGCTTTGTCCATATGTCAATGACAAATCACAGGTAAGATCTAAGTGTTGTGTATTCCTTGGCTATGCATCGAACGCCAAAAGTTACCAGTGCTTTGCTAGACACTGGCAGAGTATTCATTTGTCGGCACACAATGTTTAGGGAAACAATTTTTTCCATTCAGCCACAATAAGTCTCAGCAAGTTACTCAGCCTTCGTAACCATTACTGGGATTAGATCATGGTTTCAAATATCCACCAAACGGTTCTTTGTTTTAGTTGGATTTAAATGTTGAAGAGAAGCTACATAAACCGCTAGATTTATTACCATTGCACAACTTTTCATGTTCACTATCACTACACCCAACGGTTAGTTCATCTCCGCCATTGAATCCTGCTCCTCAATCTCCATCATCAAATTCTAACTCTTTAGCTTCCCACATGCATTTACCACTTTTAAGTAAGCTTCATTCTCAATCAATGGATTTGAATCATTCGGATCCTACAGTTCCTATTTCCTTTCCTTTAACCACTAATGAGAATGTTCCATTAGAAAACTTATCACCAACTACATCTAAGCTGTTAAATAGATCCCATATATCTTAATCATCCGATCGAATTTTTAATTCATTTTCGTCTCCACCTGATAACCTATTAAGGTTATCTTCTCCACTTGAAACTTCATCTTCCATACCTGACTCAGGAAACTTTTGATCTACTTCAAATTCTTCCTCTAGTCTTGTTCCATTCAGTCCAAGGACAGGTACTAGTAATATATTGATTGAAAAGTGGTATTAGGAAACCAAAGAGAATCTTTAATTTGTCCACTGTAACTATGTTTGAGCTAGAATCAGCAAGCTATAACAACGTGACGTCTCATCCACAGTGGCAACAGGCTATGTTTAAAGAATTTCAATCCTTAACAAAATAACAGACCTAGGACTTAGTACCTGCACATTATGTTCAACATTTGATAGGGTGTAAGTGGGTATACAAAATTAGAAGAGATTTCAACGGGAACATAGCCAGATATAAAGCAAGACTCGTGGCTAAGGGTTATAACAAGGAACTAGGATTGAACTTTCCTGACACTTTTAGTCCAATGATAAAAATGGCAACCATTAGATTAATTGTGCCTTTAGCTTAGTTTGGATGGAAAATCCAGCAGCTGGACGTAAAGAATGTTTTTCTTCATGGGCTTCTCTCAGAAGCTATTTTTATGACTGAGCCTCTTGGGTTTCAGTATGTATTACATCGACAATTCTTTATCTTTCAGACATATCTCAAAGTCGGTTCTCATTCTACTTATCTATGTTGATGATATCTTACTTACCGGAAATGACTCTATTGTAATACAAAGTCTGATCACTACTCTACATTCTCACTTTGATATGAGATACCTGGGAGACCTCAATCACTTTCTTGGAATAAATTCTCTATAGTTCATCGGGTATGTTATTGTTGCAAGAACAATATGCACTCCAACTCCTACACAAAGCTGGATTGGACTCTTGCAAACCATGTCCTCCATTAATGTCATTTTAGAAAGATTCTATTTTAGTGCATGATCCTCCTTTTGAGAATCCAGAATTCTACAGAAGCTTAGTTAGGATCTTACAGTATCTAACCATAACGTGACCAGATATAATGTTTGTGATAAATTATGCATGTTAGCATATGCATAAACCACATAATTCACATTATCAGGATGTGAAACATATTCTAAGGTATATTAAGGGAACTCTTTAGTATGTCCTACAGTATACACTAAGGCCATTAGTCTTGCAGGGTACTTGACGTAGATTGGATAGGGCATCATGCTGATAGAAACTCAACGAGTGGTATCTGTGTATACTTTGGGAACAATCCCATTATGTGGTCTTCAAAGAAACAAGCAACCATCTCTCGTTGCTTAATTAAAGCAGAATATAGGGCGCATGCTTCAACAACTGAACTTTGTTGGCTTAGAATGCTTTTGTCCAAGCTTAAAGTACCTTTGCTTAGGATACTAGTAATCTAGTGCGATAACAAATCAACAATTTCCTTGGCGTTGAACCCTATCTTTCATGCCAGGACAAAGCAAATAGAATTAAACAACCATTTCACAAGAGAGAAAGTATTTCAGAAACTATTACAAGAAAACCATATCCCAACTATAGAAGAATATGCATGTATTCTTACCAAACCGTTGACATTCTCTAATTTTCATAAATTTAGATCCAAGTTTAGAGTTTAGTCACTGATAAACTTGTGGGGGGATGTTAGGGAGGTAGTTACATAGTAGAGAGAGGAATACAGTTAGTTAGAATATGAGACGTATACGAAGGAAGTTAGTTAAGGTGGTTCAACATGATACAACTATGTAACTGTATGAATGATGTATTAGGTTATAAATATAGGACAACTCCTCAAAGAGGAGTATTTTGAGCTCAATTATTTTCTTTCATTTTCAGTTTTCTCTGCTATTAGTTTCATGCTCCATTGATGCCATAAACTAAGAATTCATGTCGTTAACAACTAACAACAGTTGCTGATCCTGCTAGAGATTTCTCTCCAATGTCATGGAGATCAAGAGAGAAGCATAATCACCGCCACTGCCACAGAACACAAACCTCGCAAACATGCTTTGCTTTAGGACTTGAAGACCAAGATTGAAGGAGATCCTCACATCCTTCTTTTCCCTCACCAGAGACACCATCCATGTAATTTACTAGCAAGGAGCTTGGTGTAAAGAAAAAATGCATCAGCTTGAATTCATCTATTGTTGTTGCTGATGACGATGATGATGGAGATCTGATTCCATAATTTCTCTGTTTTCCTATTGCAGTTTCCCTTATGAATGCTTGAAAGTCGAAGGAAACAAAAGATTCACATCTTTCAAGGATGCTTGAAAGCTACCATATATCCCTGGCGATTTCACCTAGAAATATATATAAGAATCTCCACCCACATGCTTACTTAAGCAGATCGAATCAAAACTTAGCAAGAGAAAAAAACAACAAAATATTTCACTAGTTGTATTATTAATTTCGTTTATCCTCTATTTCCTCATCAACAACTATCTTAAACCTTCCAAATAGTTCAAAATCTCTGATTCTCAAGCTCCTTCAAATGGATCCAACACAAGGACAACTAATCAAAAACAACATAAACCCATAAAAGCTCCACTTGAACTGAAAAACCCGAATTCAACCCATTTCCGCCTCATTTCCATTAAAGCATTTCCTAAGACAGCACCATAAATTTCGTGTACTAGTATGATGGCTTTGATGCTCTCTCTCTCTCTTTAGCAAGTCCAATTCCGTGCCACCATTGTTGGTCTCACCACCAAGACCTTCCTTTCTTGTCTTACAATAGATATGATCGTTGATTGTTTGATTAATTAGGGGTAAAAAAGTCGTAATTATATGTTATATAAATCTGATTTGGAAAATATTTTATTTTACCTCATTATTTGGCAATTTTACTAAACCTTTGATTTGATTTGGCAAAAAGCCCTAATATTATATAAAGATTTGATATATTTGATTTGTGATGCAGTGTAACAAGTTGCAAATTGATTCATAGAACAAAGTGATAAGAAAAAGTCAAAATTGGCTCATAAATTTTAAATGACCATAACTTTTGATACCAATGTTAGATTTCGAAGTATAAGTACTCGAAAGGATACACTCAACAAACTCTGATCATCGCAAACTGCATCATTTTTTTGTGCTCCCAAAATCCCTTTTAGTCCTTCAACTGCCACTTTTTATTAATTTTTGCTATTTTGAAAACTTTCAATATTTGCATATTTTAAGGAATATTTGAAATGATTTTTTATGGAATTTCTTTATAAGTTATTTTAAGATTATTATTACAGTGCTTTTGGGTAGAGTTAGGAAATTTATATTTTAGTAATCTTCTCTTTTTAATTTCTAATATAGTCAGAATTCAATTTTGTTTAAGAAGTTTTTATTTGGGGTTTTGGATCCATGGTCTATAAATTCGCAATTGTAATAAAAATTAATTAGTTTTTGAATAAAATTTTGAAGTTGAAGAGAGTTCTCATTTACCTAGATCTTGATATTTTATATATTTTATTGTGAAAATCAACAAATCTTATTATTCAAAATTAACAAGTTCGTTGGAATGTTGTTATCAATCAATTAACTGGATTCATCCCTAAACACCATCTGCTTCAATTTGTCTCATTTTGGATGGTGCAATCTTTTATTTGCATTATCTTGGAATTCGCTTTGAAAGGGATCCGAAGAAGGTGCAAAAGGCAAAGAAACACTTGGGTCGGCTTGGTGAATTGGCGTAAGAAACTAGGACCACGAAACCAATGACTCTTCACCACTCCATGGTGTTTAGGTGTATCATCAGTGTCTTTTTTTCTTCTTCTTTTTCTGTTATACTTCTGCCACTAAAAATTGGGTGAGAACGAATCTTGTGAGAACTGTGAAAACGGCATCAGGGTATGGACACGTCAGTGCCAAAAAGTGATAAGTGTCCCCCAAAAAGTGCAAATCACTTTTCGGTACTGATGTGTCAGCCCCTCTGGTGCCTTT
>JAOXJP010227977.1:0-11203 GCA_025762735.1 Platanus orientalis | reverse complement strand
CTTTTTGGAGGTTTTTGATTCCCCCTCCTGAGTGTCCCATCAGAGGGGTGTCGCACTTGATATCAGACCAATACACACCTGGATAGCCTTGGATCATTGATTTCTTTAAAGGAATATGTAAATCTATTTTATTGTGCACCCATTCTATCCTTAAGCACAAATATGTTCGTATGTGTGGACATGTTGCAATGGGAAGGGGGGAGAGGGGTAATTAGATATAGGTTCCTTGATTCTCTATGATGGAAGCAAAGGTTGGGTTGGACTTGGTTGCTGGCAAGGGCTCCGGATCCTTTCTTGCAAAAACAAGAAACGTGGTGAGCGACTTGCATTTAGGAGGATGTGACACGTGCTCCCCTTTTTTGTTTCGCAGGAGAGGATCCAGGCTCATTGGCAAAACCCATGCTTATTGGGACCTTTAATTTTTTTAGCTATTTCCTTTTCTTTCTATATTTTATTTTCTTTTTCTTTCTAGGGGTACCAAAGAGCACCTTTGTCCAGCATACTTTGGGCTCATCACATGAAGACATAGCTCAGGCTTGGCTCAAGCCTGAGGTGCTGAGCTCAAGCTCAGCTTGGACTCTTAAAGGTAGGCTCGGACTCAGCTTGTCAGAAAAAGAAAAAAGAAAAAACTCTCAAGAACCTAATTTGTCTTGTTTGAACATTGTTATTGTCTTTTAGCCAAAAAAAAAAAAAAAAATGTTGCTATTGTTATTATACATATATATATATACCCCAAATTTTTAGCAAACTTACAGTGAAACCCGGCTCAAGCTCACATAAGAAACGAGCTTAAATCAAGATTCAGGCTCGGCTCATGACAAGTTAAGTCAAGCTAACTTGGTTCAGTGGCAGTCCTATTTGTTTTTTCAAAGCTGAGTTAAAGGACTCATATCAAACCCATGAAAAAGGCTGATTTCTAGCAAACCCACTTTATAAAAAAGAATAATTACTGATAAGATGCCGAATAATATTTATTGAAGTATTTTGTATTATTTCTTTTGTAATTTATTTCGATTACTTGAATAAGTTTGTTCCAACCAAACATTAAGTTAGGGTTTCTTACCCTGAAAGGAACCATACCTACAAAAGGCAATATAACCTTTCAGCATCATCATCATCAAAGCTTATTGTTTCATTCGGGTGGTAGAACTCCATCTAAAAGTAAGTTTATGACTACTTTCACTCTTCCTCATCTTGTCCATTTATGCAAAATAATTCATAAAAGCTCACCCTAGTATGGTAACCAACATCCTCTTTGGGTTTTACTGCAGCCAGTTATGTAAACCCATAATCAACACTGTTTGAGCCTCATTTGAAATAATGGTAAAGTTCTTTTAACCATATAATATCTTATATACAAGGAATTGGAAAAAAAGTCTTAGTAACCATAAATGGGCGTATACTACGGATTAAACTGTTAAATGGGTGTAATTCAGCTGAATTTGTATAGGATATGCATTTATACCTAAGATAGAATTCACCACCCATCTCTATCTTCTAAATACTATCAACGCAATCACTCACAAAATGCTGCCAATGAGATTTGACCACAAGATCTAATCTATTGGAGAGACGATGCCACAGCCAACCACGTTAGGGTGTAGGTCACCTACCCCGCCCCTCTCTCATTTGTTTGTGTGTAGGTACAATGTCCGTCAAAATAAGTAGGTGGGTTGAAAAATCATTAGTCACCACCATCTCCATCAAGCAGATGCAAATAGAAAAATAATCTTTAGAATGATAATGATAATTTGAAAAGCAAAAACCATTATCAAAACATTTAAAGATCTTGACCTTTGGAGCTACAAAAATCTTGAAGGAAAGATTTGTACCCGGGATTACAATTTTTAAATAATTTCCAGCCGGCCCTAATGACATTAAGGAGTATGATCTCAAGTTTTAGACTAAGAGACCAATGTGATGACCCCTTCAAAACCAAATATAATTCTGTTGAACTTGATGAATCTCTAGAATACTGCAAACATGGCTTCCCAATCTCAAGGTTTAAAGCCCAATTACTATTAAATTAATATGAAGGGCCCCATTGACTCATTAGGCTCTGTTCCATATTAAAGTATTGAATAATTAAAAAAATAAATCTTATAGGGTTATAAAAATTATAAAATAAGATTGGTTTACATGTGTGGACGGTTTAGTTGATAAGTTCAAAAGCTTCTCATAAGGCCTCTTTTTTTTTTTTGTTTTTTGAAAATCCCTAGAACTTTAATAGATACGCGGCAGCCGGCTAGGGCTTTTTGCGTGTTTTTAAATTTTAATTGCTTAAAATAGGAGATTAGCGCACGTTAGCATAGGACATATATTAATTAACTAATTAATTAATGATGATCTCGTTTTCATGAAATCCACCGATGCGTGAGTACAACGTCTGGGAGTGGAGTTTATTACAAGGTGGGTTTGCAAGAGTTTGCGTCATCCAAGCCAAATTGTTACATGCCAGCACAATACCTGGGAAGGGTGTTTTAGTAAATAGACATGTACTAATCATATGCTTATTTACGTAAACACTCTTTTTATTTACTAAATTATCTCTTACCAGACCCGGAGCTGGCGGGACTTCTCTCCAATTTCAAACGGAGATAATTAAAACTCGGTTTGCGGTAGATTGTAGCTGTAACGTGAGAGCGAGAGAGAGAGAGAGAGAGAATGGAGAAATAAACCAAAAAATTAGTTTGGTTTTTCATTTTCGGTTTTTTCATCTCTTTCACTGTTCATTCGATCTTGCAGGTAACAAATCGAATCGAAGCTCAATAGTCGACACAGGCATTGTAATCGGAGATTAACGCGTTTGAATTCCTTTCATTACCGATGTGGGATCCAAATCCAATGGGACGTTGAAGAAAAAAATCGGGCAGAACAAATTATTTTATATTTTTCTTTTTCTTTGTTCTTCTTCTACAGGGTTTTTTTATGCGAAGTGGTGATTTGTGGAGAATTTGAGAAGATTGGAGATTAGTTTTGTCGAACTTTTCTGGGTTCCAGAGCAGGGGAGAGTGGGTTCTTGTTTGAATCTTGTTGGTTGTTTTTAAAGAGAAAGAAAGAGAAAGGGAAGTGAAGATTTGAAGGGAGAATAGAGATGGGTTTTTTCAGTACTTTATTTGGTTTTTGCGGATTTGGTGTGGGGATTTTCATTGGGATTGTGATCGGCTATTATCTCTTCATCTATTACCAACCAAATGATGTGAAGGTCGGTTTTCTCTTCCCCTCCTCTTATTCTTCTTTTAAATCTTTATTTTAAATTAAAGTTGACTTTTTGGATGTATTTGTTGTTGTGCATTGTTCGTTGATTTGATCTGTTTTAGTGTATTGCGTTTTAGATTTTTATGTTTGTATGAAAATAGATGATTCTAGCTTTCCACTTTAAACTGAGTAGAAATGATAATATTTTATAAGATCGAAAATAAAACGGGTGGAAAATTTTCTTGGAGCTTTTAGGTTAAGCTTCCAGAGCTAGTTTGTTGTCTTTGGGTTGCTGGTATATCCTGTAATCTTGATCAGGATGTGAAGAAGCTCTGCCTATTTTGAGAACTCGGGCTCGGTGGAATGTTTGGTTTATGAATAGTCACTAAATCTTTGTTCCATCACGTATTAATCAATATATTCAACATACTAGTGGAGGAGTATATTGTACATAGGAGTAAGGTGGATGGGAATGAACCAAAGTATAATGTCTGTATGATATAAAAGCTGTTGTTATTTAATTCTATCGGTGTTTTGACTGGATTTATGGATCTCCTTCTCTTGTTTGGGGGTGTTGGGGAAGAAAGAGTGGGGAGGGGATGTAAACCAGTAAGCCCTTCGTTGCTCTTTTTTGTGGAAGGTTTGACTCTTATCCATTCATCTTCTCATTGTCTTATTTTTTGAGTGGTCCATTTACTGGTGGCGGACAGATTTTATTGAAAACATGCATTGCAGGATGCTGAGGGAAGAGTCTTTAGCTGTCATTGGAAAGATGGTTAAGATTCTTTATGTAGGTGTTTTACATTGATTTTGAAAGTTGGTATAGAGTTGGATAGGATGGAGGAGTTTTCTGAGAGATGAAAACTGTCCTATATAGATTCCATCAAAGATTGCCTTTAACTGTTTTTAGTTTTATGTACTTGCTCATGTGGGGACAGGTGGCTTGCATTGGGTATGTTATGGTTTTTCTTTCTCTCTTTTTTTGGGTAATCAAACAGGGAGGAAGTACTGCCTTTTAGGTTTTTTAGGATACTCCACAACTCTTATTGTTTTTGGGCTAATTGACTTTGGTTGTGGGCATGAAATATGCTTGAGCAGGCTGTGTGTGCAAGTTCTGCTTTACCCCCTCCCCCAACGAATAAATATGGTTGGGATTAGGTTTTGATGATGATGATGGTGAGGAGGAAGAGGAATATTATGATGATAGCGTGCCTCTGAACTGTATCTTGTATATGAACGAATGTTTTTATTTTCATAAAAAAAAAATAAGTATCCTGTATATCTCTTTTTGATCTTTCTCTGTGAACACTATGGATCTTTCCCATCAGTATTTCCTTTTCTTCTCCCCCCCTCCCCCCTCCCCCCTCCCCCCGCGTCCTTTTACTTTTTTCTTTTCTCTCTTTTTTCCCCTTCCATTGAATCATTGCCTGTGTAGCCAAAAAAAAAGGAAAAAGAAAAAAGAAAAGAAAGTTGACTTTGGAACATCTTGTGAATGATTTAATTGGAACTATGTGTACTCTCACTGATTTTACTGTTCTCTCTTTAACAGGATCCTGTAATTCGTCCATTGGTGGAGCAAGATTCACAAACCTTGCAACGATTGCTTCCTGAAATACCTCTTTGGGTGAAAAATCCAGATTATGATCGTGTATGTTATAAGTGTTTCTTACCATTTTCTCACACAATTGTGTTAACTGCTTCTTATATGCCTAGTGTAGTTTTTTATAGCTATCTTTTTATTCTTCTTGTTTTCATGAAGGTTGACTGGCTAAATAAGTTCATTGAAAATATGTGGCCTTATCTGGACAAGGTATGTGCATGTTTAACCTTGTTTGAACTTTCTTGTGTCAGTATGTTTTTATCTGACTTTTTTTTTTTGTTCTATTGAGAAATAATTATTCAATTCCCTTATCTAGGCAATTTGCAAGACTGCAAAGGATATCGCAAAGCCCATTATTGATGAGCAAATTCCAAAATATAAGATCGAGTCAGTTGAATTTGAAGCACTTACTTTAGGCTCCCTACCACCAACTTTTCAAGGTTAGTTGGCTTGATACACTGCTTAAGTTGGTATTTTCTGCATTTTACCATGTGAGTTATCAACTTTTCGGTATAAGAATAAATGCTGGTCTACAAACTAGATTATAGCTGTTTGCTGTTTTTCTTGCTTCATTTTGATCTCTATACATGAGTACAACATATATGGGTTTTTTGCATTAGTACAAAACTCCATCAAGTATGTTTTTTTGCTATGCTGGTGAATTGAACTACAAACTGGTTTTTTTACTTCTAAAGAAAATACATATTTAAATTAGGGGATGTCTCTGAAACTGTATCATAATTCATAACAACTAGTTGTTTTCATCCACCATGTTAATATATACTTCTATGTTTTGTTGTCAGAGGAACGACTAAGATGCCTAGGAGAGAGTCCATGTGTGCTTTTTGAGCCTTGGTACTACTTAGATACTGAGGTAATCTTGCATGTTCTTCTAGCATCAGCATAGGACCAAGGTGGTCTGAGACCGATACCCTAGATCAAGGGATTACATTTCTGTTCCCTCTAAACCCTAGAAGAAGTTTTCATTCACCCCTTATCTGGATCTCTGATTGGAATGACTGGTGAACTCCAGCATTGTCTTAAATGCTAGATACCATTATCAAACCTAGATCATGCAATTACAAATTGTCTTAGTTATATAAATAATAAATTAATATATTATGCAACTGCCATGATGCTATGAGAAATATCATTTAGGCGGACAATAGATAGAACATCGTTTCTCTTTTCATATGTTGCAGCATATTATCGGGTTATTTTGCTTGGAGTCCATGGGGTCAATACACCAAGGACAATTTTTTTCATTTCTAGATTTTCAACCCACATCTTCATAATGATTTGTTACCCTTATTGATGTGGGAAAGGATCTTCTACTCCTAATTTGTCTCTCTCCCCGTGTCCCCACACACATAAAGGGTGGGGTGTATAGGGTTAAAACCGTAAAAACGGTTTTCAGATGAAAAACTAGGTACTTGAAGTTTTATCCTAGAGGGGGGGGTGAATAGGATTAGTCGCAATCTCTTTTAACTTAGTTTTCTTTGACCTACTTTACTATTCTTATTAATTTGTTTACCAACTAATGCATGTAGGGTCAAATGATTCACTTATCCTTTTGATAATAGTTTAATTAATAGTTAATGCAATTAGCTCACAATAGTGTTCACAGGTGTAATGATTACAATAAACACAAAATGAAAAGATCACACACAACCACAAGACACAGTATTTATAGTGATTTGGCACTAAGGCCTACGTCCACTCCTAAAGCTCAATTTAGAGTTTTCTGTAATTTTATTCAGATTGAAGTACAGACAATTTAGGTAAAAATTCACACAAAAACCTTTCTACTTGCCATGCAAGTACTATCTATACTCTATGTCTTCGAAGAGTGCAATGCACCTTTTAGTGTCTTCGGCGGAAGGGACTTAAACAAGAATCAATATGATAAATACAATTTTACCTTATATAGGTTGATATTGTAAGATGTACCAGATGTGGGTGCTCTTACTTTGAGCTGATGTGTCTTTTCTTCCACAAAATTAAACGCAACAGAGATTGCTCCTTGATACTTTGTGAATCGTCGGTTTCCTTTCAATGGATAACCAAGATTATCTCCCTTTTTGAAATTCAATATAGGAAGCATAGAAGGAGATCACACTTAGTGATTTTCAGCAGTACAAAGCCTTTCACACAGTCAGATTCTAGGCTTTTCAACTTTCAGACTAGTTGCACTTCTTAGACAAAAATTTTCTTTTTCGTAAATGTCTCTCTTTGAACTTAGGGTATTATTACCCTTTTATAGAGCTAAGTCTACTCGTAGTCCATAGGATTAAAATATTTTCTAACGGACAAGTGTTGAGAATTCTTGGATTAGAATCTTTAAAAATATGAGAAATTTTTCTGAGATTCGCAGGCGTGAGACGCATTTTTCTTGATCAATCACGAATATGTGATTGATCAGGCTGTGAGATCACAACTCCAGGGAGTTTTTAAATTGGCCTGAAATTTTGTTCATGATCGATCAAGACGTGATCGATCACCAATCTTGTGATCGATCAGGGGTCTATTTTGCTGAATTTTTCTGTCATCATTCTTTTGGTTTTTTTTTTTTTTTTTCTCCCAATGTTTTGAGACCAACACCATTGCCTTAAGACCCATCTTACTACCTCACACTCCCCTCTTGGGTTCATTTCTTAAGGTTTTAGTGCATTGTGCATAGTGTGGGTATTTTCCGAGGTTGTGTTTGTCATAAGCATCACTTGAGTTTTTGTTTTTGGCATGCTTCATCTTTGACATCCTTGCAAAGAGTTTTTTTCTTGAATCTTGGTCTTGTTCTTTACTTCCTTTGATTTATCATTGTCTTGGTCTGTAGGTCTTTAGTCCTTCATTGTCTTCTTTCTTGTAAGCTTGGGACTCTTTCTCGGACTTTAACATAGTACATTACAGTTCATTTGTTTTGACCATGGGATTGATAATACATTTTTAACAGTACCCAAAAAAAGGGGTGTATAGGGTTAAAACCATAAAAAAAATGTTTAAATGAAAAATAGGTACCTAAAAAGAGGGACAAAATTATTATCCAAAAAAAAAAAGGAGGCCCCAAATTCAAAAAACATCATGTGTCAGCCTGTGATGTGGGGACAGACAAATTTGAGAGTAGAAGATCCTTTCTGTATTGATTTTACACTACAAAAAGTTCAAAGGAGGAAAAGGGGGATGGAAAGGAATACATTGACTAACACAATGGTTGTATCTTTTCAAATTGATTGCTGAGATTGATTTGAATAACAATTGTGTATCTACTGATTGTCTTCATAGAGATTTATCCAACAATGCCAAAAGCAAATATTATGGAACCATTTGGGTTGAAGGTGATGGTAGTGGAACATGCTATCAGGAACAAGATGTTTGGAATTAACAGTGAGTTTCTAAGTAAGATGCAGACCTCAGGTGAGGTTTTTGGTGTAAGCCTTTGAGGCCAGGTTCCCTGATTAATTCTGTTTTCATAATCAATGACAACGGTAACTGAGAACACACTCATTGGATATATTCTGGAGGAGGAAAAAAAAATCTATCAGTTGATAACTTTGATCTTGTGTCATGTGGATCATGGGTTATTATTTGTCTAAAACTTGGTTGAATGTGGTACTTGGTGATGCTCATGGACTAATAGACCTTGTTGGTTTAATTAATATTCTGAGGGCTAACTCAATTATGCCTCTCTTTCTTTGTTTTCCCCTTCTTTTAGTTTCTTTCTGAGTTCATGCAAGTTACATTGTAGAGAAAATAAATGTGATTCACGGACTCTGTCTATTGGTTCCTATGGATCATGCATGGTCACTTCTCCAATGCATAGTTCAACTGGGAAAATTTATCAAAAGATGCTTTGACTCTCATGGTTGTTCCTTATTGAGAAAACTGACAAATAAATCAAAGTGGATTAAACCAACTAATTTTGGTTATCAAAATTCCAGTTCTATTGAACATTATGACAAATCTCTATGGATTACGTAACAACTTATATTACTTACTATAAATTCTCAACTAATGAATAAAGTTGCCATCACAACAAACTTCAATGATCAATTTTATTAGGTTAAATTTCTGTGCGAGGTTTCTTGTGGTGGCTGTGTCACTTGGGAAAGTTTCATAAACCGGCCTAAACAGTTTCTCCTTTCTGTTTTCTTAATCAATTAATAAACTTTACTGAAATAAAGAGAAGGTATGCATACTTCATTTTTTTTACTGATTGAAAGCTTATCATCAATTCGAATGATTGGAAAAGACCAATTTATATGAAACAAACCCTCTTGTTTGTCATTGGAATGAAACATAAATAATAACAATACAAAAGTTGTTTGGATCTTTGCCAAGTCCTCTCTATACCTTCCAACCAAACGATTGCAGTAGAAGGTTACAATAATCCACTCAGGTTATTGTTTGGGGTTTAAAGATCATATGGATCTCATAAACAGGCTTTAGTCCTTCCATTTGTTTTTCTTGCACTGCTATGTTGTTGATGTACCCAACTTGTTGTCTTACCCTCCTATAACATTATGTCTCCTTAGTTTATTTCTGTATATTTTCTATGTGATCTGAAGATTTTTTTTCTTCATATTTTGGGATGCATTTCTTGTCAGGTATGAAAGTCTACATTACTGATGAGAAGGAGTTGATTATGGAACCATCCCTAAAATGGGCAGCTAATCCAAATGTCACTGTTGCTGTTAAGGCGTTTGGGTTGAGAGCAACTGTGCAGGTTGTTGATTTGTTTGATTATTGTGAATACGATTCAGCTAATATTTATCAAGCTGCTTGAAATTGGAAGAAACCAATTCTTATGCCTCTAAAATTTTCCCTCAAAGGGAAATTATTGCTATATACTAGTACTGATTATTGGTTTTGCTAGAGGATTTCAGGTGGTGGACTTGCAAGTCTTTGCTTCACCACGTATTACCCTAAAGCCATTGGTTCCAAGTTTTCCTTGTTTTGCCACAATTCTGGTGTCTCTCATGGAGAAGGTTTGTAATATTACTCAGATGATTTTAATATTGAGAGATTAATCAAGTTGGTTCAAGGGGCACACCATTTGATGTGAACACATCCTAGCCTTTAGGAATGCTATTTGATGTGCACATTGCTTTTGGGGTCCACTATTTCATGGTTCTAACCTGTATAACTCAGCCAAAAGGTTAATCTTTATTCTACTGGATCACCGTGCCCTTTTTGACTGTCAAAAGAATGTGAATAGATTGGATTGTTAGGATAGTGATGCAGGAGCATCCAAGATCATCAAGAAAAGATTAGACGATCACGGATGATCATGTGAGATCTACTTAGAGTTTAATTTTAGGGTTATTAGATTTCATTTATTTTGAGTTATAATCCCGTATCTCACTTTTAGCTCTAATTTTATGAGGTAAAAACTAGCCTTTTTTGGCTTAATTTTGGTACCATTAGAAAGGTTATTCAATTATTTTTCAAACAAGACCAAGATCTTGTAAATTTGATGTGATTTGAGAGAGTTATGACCAAATAACTGAAGGAGTATTAGTATCTGACAGAAATAATGTCTTTTTTAGTAGGTCTATTTTATTTTAGGGTTTAGCAAATAAAAGGGGAACGGAACTAGGATTGCCAAGAGGGGTAGACCCAAGTTTCTAATTCTGTCCATTAGGTGTTTAGTAGTTGTTTATTTTTAGTAGGTTTCTTTAATAGCTTGGAGATTTTGGTTATAATTTGGTTTGAGAAACAAAACCCTAATGTATCTCTATTTAAAGACCCATACCTATGGAATAAAGCTGAGACTGAATTTTGACTAAATGTTTGAGTGAAGTTTGGCTTCATATTCTCTTATGGTTGGTGCTGTAAGAACCTATTAATGGTTGTGCTACTAATAGTTCCAATTGTTTGATGCTGGTTGGGTTTTCTTCTTCTTCTTCTTCATCTCTCTCTCTCTTTATTATTTTTTTATCTTTCTATATTTTGGCACGTGAGAATGATTATTTACTGTGTGGTGTGCATCTTGAAAGATGTTCTAGTTGGTGTTTTTCATTGGATTTAGTTTTTATCATTCAACTAATTCTGCTGCTATGGAATTCTGAGTCCATACCTGAGTTTTAATTGTTTGATATACTTAAACTTCTTCATTTATACTTGAGATTTTGTGGGGTATCCTTTATTAACCTACAAAGTTTCATATTAATTTGACAACTCTAACACTTATTTCTGGCCTGCTCTAATTCTGTTTAGCAACCCTAAGCCTTAGTTCTGCTTCTTTGTGAGTTTGAGAAACCTATACAAGGTCACATGGGTAAAGTTCCAAGTCTGAATTGAGCCTATTTTGGTTCCATTGTGGCCCATTACCCTTAGGAGTTAACAGCCCATAGGCTGTTCTGCATCATATAGCCTATGGCATCTCTCTCTCTCTCTCTCTCTCTCTCT
>JAOXJP010227976.1:0-11203 GCA_025762735.1 Platanus orientalis | reverse complement strand
CAAAGGGTGTTTAAGTCAATACACATGGGTCAAAGGAGGGCATTACTGTAAATACACAATAAATAAGTACCTGTGTACCTGTGAGAAGAGACTGGAGTGGTACATGTCCATTCAGACTGGAGATGATTTGAACTCCAAATCTTAAGGGTAAAATTTTTTTTGGAGGAAAATATTCTGTGATAAAAATGTCTGTAGTGCCTATGGTGAATTGTAAGCTGACAGCGTATCGTGTTGTGAGATAAAAACGTTCAAAAAAGTGTTCAATTGACAAGGCAGGTACGTAGGTGTCCAAAAAGAGATCAATTTAAAAAATAATCATGTGTCAATCAATGGCACGCTTACAGAGTTTTTTAAACTGTAGACAATCCTTTCCCTGTTTCTTCCCAGAATGCTTGGAGAGTGGGTTCGAATCATCTCCAGTTTAACTGGATAGGCATCTCGCTGTGACTCTGACGCTGGTACAAATCCAACAGTCTCAGAAAATGCAACGTTATGTATATTTACCAAAACAGCCTTTATCATAAACGTGTCACGTGATGGATTTTACTAGCGTATTAATCTCCAGTCAAACTGGAGATAATTTGAGCCTTTGGGCTCTCGAAGAGTGCGCCGTAGACACACGGCCTCGACAGGCTCGAAAGCCGAGCCGGGTGGTGAATCCACTAAGCCAGGTCGCTGTGTACGACACGAGAATCATCGCCCGCTGGTGGGTCCCTTTCTTTTATAACTGTAGTAACGTCAGTCTACAAAATTAAAATCGGGTAATTAATTTATTGACGATAATACCCTCCCCCTCCTTTCTATAAATAGAATTACCTCCTGCTTTCTCCAATCTCATTCTCTCTGCGTTCTCTTTACCCCTCTAGAGAGAGAAAGAGAGATTAACCATGTTGGGTGTCTTCAGCAGCTCTATTGTAACACCGCCGGATGAGCTGGTGGCCGCCGGCTGCCGGACACCGTCGCCGAAGATAACGTCGACGGCGCTAGTGAACCGGTTCCTAGAGACTAACGCTTCCGCCGTCTCGTTACAGGTCGGCGACAATGTTCAGTTGGCGTACACACACCACAAGGAGTCGGCGTTACGGCCCAGGTAAAAAAAACAGGGCAACCTCCTCGCCGGCATGACTCTGTGCCGTTTTCCGGCTGCCATGTCGGTTTTTAGGTCCCGAATTGGAATTACTTGAAACCCATTTTTCAGAAAACCAGTTCGATCGAACTATTAATCATATAATCTATTTGATCAAAACAACCTATCTTGAAACCAGAAAACTCTGCTGATCGGATTAATGAATATGAAGCTGGGTTTGATTTAGTTTTTACAGAATTTGATTAATTGGGTTTTGATTGTGGGTGATGGGTGCAGATCATTTGCCGTGAAAGATGAGATTTTTTGCTTGTTTGAGGGGGCGTTGGATAATTTGGGGAGCCTGAAGCAACAGTATGGACTTGCCAAATCTGCCAATGAGGTGGTATTGGTGATCGAGGCTTACAAGGCCCTTCGCGATCGGGCACCCTACCCTCCCAACCACGTCGTCGGCCACCTCGAAGGCAATTTCGCCTTCGTCGTCTTCGACAAGTCCACCTCGACGTTGTTCGTGGCCTCTGTAAGTGACCCACTAAGGCTTAGCAAGCATACAAAATCATCTACCGGAAAAACTTGCTCTGCTAACAATTGGGTATGTGGGTTGTGACAGGATCAATTTGGGAAGGTTCCTCTGTACTGGGGAATCACCGCCGACGGCTATGTTGCCTTTGCCAACGATGCAGACTTGCTTAAAGGGGCTTGTGGCAAGTCGCTTGCTTCTTTCCCTCAGGGTAAATTAGCTTCACTATCAATCTCTGGTTCTGTTTTATTGAACTTTAAGTTAACTCACCTAAAATGGGTATTTGGTGAATCATTGATTGGTTGACGAGGTCTTGGTGCCCATCTTCAATCAATCAATAGTGATAAGAGGAAGAGTTGTACCTTTTCAACATCATAGATTAGTTCTTATTTCCTTTGTTTGTCCCCTTTGGTTAATGAAAAGATCTTGTCTTTGAATTACAGGTTGCTTCTTCTCCACCGCAGTAGGAGAGCTGAGAAGCTTTGAGAATCCCAAGAACAGGGTCACGGCGATCCCGGCCACCGATGAAGAGATATGGGGTGCAAAATTTATGGTAATTAGTTGATTATCAATTTAATCCAACCATTCAAAAATGTTGTGAAGTGGATCCATATCCATATCCAATTTTATACCCATTTAATCTTTTTTTTTTTTTTATACCAAAAAAATGCCCATTTAATCATTTTTACCCCCCAAAAAAACCCATTTAATCATCACAGTTCAAATTTGTCCATTGTCATGATTTTTGACCTGTGGACCATTCAAGAGGTACTTACTGTCTCTGGATGTCCAACTCCTCCTTCAACCACAAATTGTTCTTACCTACTTTTATCTACTTATAATCTTTCAGGTGGAAGGTCCAGCAGTTCTTGCAGTCACTAAGTAAAGTCTTCTCTTTTCAACAACTTTCTACAACCTTCATTTTATCCATTTGATAAGGGTTTTTTGGAAGGTTGTGACTTGTGAATGCAAGGGGTGCACTGGTTGGTTGCTGTGTAGAGTTGTGAATCTGGATAGAGACTTGATGGGTGGCACGTGAAAGAAGTCTTATCCATGACAATGGCACCAACTTTGTAATGGGTTGATGGGTGTTCTTATCTTTAGGTTGCTTTTTGACTTTGGCTTTCCTTTTTTACTTCAAGCAATGTAAATTTCACGCTCTCTTTTGTATTAATGTCTGTAGTAAGTTGTGAATTTAAACCCAAGAAAGGCATCACATCTTTACTGTGTCATTTAAGTTTTGGAGATCCAACATGGGGTCCATTTTTTTAAATTAGCCAAAAAAAATATATCATCTACATTTCCAAACCCTCGTTGTTTATTGGAATGTAAACTAAAAGAAGAGATATCTCCCCAAAAAATTAAAGGGGAAGGGGCCATTTCACAATCTTCTCCTTAAAAAAAAATTCTGAGACTTCATTAAACCCAAAAGCCTCAAGTTAAAAAGGATAGTGGATTGAATCACTTTCTTACAATGGGATGGATACTCAATTGTTGTGTAGGGAGGCCTTTCTCTGAATCTGATATTTCTTGTTATTGCTTTTACAAAGCTTTGTTCTTTGTGAAAAGAGTAGAGAATATCGAATCTCCATTAAAAGAAAAAAAAAACCAACATGTAGTAACTGAAGTTTCGAGCCTGTAAGAATCGGATACCCGCGCACTTGACAATGCTCGAGTGAGAATGGTGGATGTTTCAACCAATTAAACAAGCCTTATTACTTATGCAAATCTTCACAATACAAATTAATAGGGCTGAAGACATTTCCTTCTTCTCCATTACAATGATAAAACTCCAAAACAAAACAGAAGAGAACTAGATCTTACATAAATAAGAAAGCAGAAAAGAATATCAAATCAATTCAAGGAAATTGTAGTTCATGGAGTTGTCAAGCATTTGCTTAATTTGGATCCAAATAGGACCCCAGAACAGTTGGTCACTAGGCTCACTAGCGAGTCTGTCGATTGGCTTGGAAGTCTATACATAGGGAATTCATCTTGAGGATTGCTTAATGTGCCAAACTTCAAGAACTGGTGAAATGTAGCCCCCTTCAACAGAAGATCTTTCGATGACTCTATCGTCGGTGTTACGTCGGACTTGTAGTTTTTGTACCATGGGGTCACCTCTAGCTTCTTAACTAGGTCAAACACATTGAGCTCTGAAAGCACCTAGGCGTGCACCCTGGCTCCTATTGCATAGTAAGCCCAGTTCCTATAGTAGTTGTTTGCTACATGACAATAACCCCGCCTAATTCAAATAGGAAATGCTGGCAATGTAAGACTAATGCATTGAAAGAAATGAAGGAGAATCCTCATTAACACCTTCCATTCTCTTAAATAAAATAGTTAACAGTCTCTCCTAAAACCCTAGGGTTGTAGTAGGAGAGGTTAATACATTTAATATATTTCAATACTCCCCCTCAGGAGGGACATTCCTGGGCAATGATTCAGGTGAGCTAGGTGTGAGTCCACTAGGTGTGAGTCCACATAACTGCATACGGAGAGTCCGGAAGAATAATTAAGTCCACAGGGAGATTTGAACTGGCTACCTAAAAACCTACTCTGATACCATCTTAAATAAATCAATTGACCATCTCTTTGAAAATCCAATTAATTGGGTTTTAGTAGACCTTAATCGCTTTACTTAAGACATTCACTCTGTGATAACAAGAGTAGTAGGAGACTAGGAGATGGAGGAGGAGTTGTACCTGCAATGTGGCATCCTTTGTGTCAAAAACTCAAACCAATTCCGATACACTGTAACCCTGAGTCTCAGATCAACAATATCTTGGTCTGATTCTCCTAATAGCATATTGTAATTAGGGTTTGAAAGATAGAAATTAGAGACCGTTACATCGGTTAACCCTTGAAGAACTGTGATCAATCCCAACTTTGCACCTATGGAAGTTAAATGATCGATCCACACACTGCAGGTTTCATAAAAAACATGGATGGTATCGTTATACCCTGTTGAAATTATAGCAAAGTTATGCAAGATCACATTCTCTACCCTTCTAAGAACAAGGCTGTTCCCTGTGATGGTCAAGTTTACTCCTCTTCCATCAATTGTTGTATTGGATTTAATCCATAGTTTTCCTTTGAGTTTAATGACCATGCTCTCTTTGAAGATAATCTAAGCTCCTCCTCTGTTTCTGCCTGCAAAGTCTACAACAAAACGAAGAGTACCAGGAACTGGGTTTCTTAAGTTGTTGTCATCGGAGCTGTTGACCATGTAGTAAAATCCAGCTGCCCCACCAGTGACTCCAATGGCAAAGCCAACTGCACAGACTGTCAGTCTTTTGCCTTGTGCACATGGTGAATACTGGCATTTGGTGCCATCAACAGAACAATTTTTACTTATTTTCTCTAAGGAATGTGATGATTCAACTACTTGTTCATAATGGACAATTGTGCTATTCTTTTGGCATTGGATGATTTGATGAATCAAGCTTTGAGCTCGTTTAGCTTGGGTTAGTGCATGCTTAGAGAAATCTATGGTTGCTTCTGGAATGTAAGTCCACATTTTCTAAGCATGGAAGAGATCATCAACATTAGCTCACAAAGTAAGAGTGGAAAACAAAATAAAAATACGGAATGGTCATGGACTTGTTGACATGTATTTCTGGATGAGAAATGATGTTCTATCTAGGATTGCACCTCCCCCATCTCACAGGGGGTGTGGGCCCCATACACTTTTGGTTTCTGGATACATAGATTAAGTAGAGCTAGCAAATCCTTAAATGTGATGCACAAGAAACATGATATGCATGTTTTCATCATCATCATCATTATTATTCTTATCATCACCATCATCCTAATCATCAATAATAATAATAATAATAGTTATGTTTAGGATTGCACCTCCCCCCCCCACACACACATAGGTGGGTGTGGGCCCCATACACTTTTTGCATGGGCCTGAGGGCGGGGGGAGGGGGGAGGGGGAAGGAACAATCATGGACGGAAGCAGAGCTAGCCAGTCCTTAAATGTGATGTACAAGAATCATGATATGCATGTTTTCATCATCATCATCGTCATTATTATTCTTATTATTAGTATTATCATTATCATCATTATTATTATTATCATCATCATCAATATCGTTATTTCTATTACTATTATTATCATCATCATTATCATTATTGTTGTTGTGAGGTCTCTTTGAAATATGAGAAGCTAAAGAATTTTAGCTACTTCTGTAGACATTTAGACCACGATGAATGTGATTGCACCGAGAAAATTGAGGGTCATGAAAATGAAAAGCCGGTAGAGGAGATGCAGGAGATGAGGGATTTTGTCTTGGTGAGGGTGGACCTGTCTAGCCCAAAGCTACCACACAAATGGTTTTGATCCAGAACCTCTGAGATTGTTGAAACAAGGTAACTCCATAATCCTGTGGGAAGTGGTTCCTCTGAGTTCATGGTTGTTGATGATGGAGTCAACTTAGTGCAGCCTCAATGAGCTGATCAGGTGGTGGAGCACAACCCAAGGGATACTTTTGTTAGTACGGCTATTGGGTTCTATGTTGAGGGTGTAATTGAAGGGTGCAGGCAAAGAGATATCGTGTTGATTGGAGATGGCAGGATGAATGAAAAGGAGGTTCTTTGTATGGAAAATGATGGTTAGCCACTTGTTGCGCTGAATCTGTCAGTCAGGATGGATGACTAGGCCAGGAAAAGGATACAGAATGCTGGCGATAAAGCTGGATGTGAGGAGTTAAGTGTTCCACATGACTCTGATTATCAACCTCAACAAAAGGACCTAATAGATGATAATGCTGAGCATGTTGGTAAGGCTTTGGAAAGGAAGGACGACACGTGTTCAGTCAGGGGTCTAGAGAGAAAGTCGCGGTCTGACCAGGGCAGGCCTTTTGGGGGAGTGGATTTGATGAAGATTGGGTGGAGTGAAAAAGTTGGGGGCCCATCGGGTTGTATCGATAGTCCCCATTTTGTTGCGGGTTTGGTTTCGAAATGTGGCCCAATTAAATGTGGTGAGCAGATGTAATCTTTTTTGAGTCTGGAAGGGACAAAAAAAGGATTGAGCAAAGGTGGGGCCTAGCTGGGTTATGGGGGAGAAGGGTCAAAGTCTCCTTTCCCTATTGGCAAGAGGAAAGAAGGGTGGGGAGAATCAAAAGCTC
The DNA here is from genome assembly GCA_025762735.1 of Platanus orientalis. Lineage (NCBI taxonomy): Eukaryota > Viridiplantae > Streptophyta > Magnoliopsida > Proteales > Platanaceae > Platanus > Platanus orientalis. The sequence goes on along the minus strand of JAOXJP010227976.1, from coordinate 4,464 downwards.
CAAATAAGAAAAAAAACAAAGTTGATGTTGAGCCACCAGCCCCATAAAGCTGTTGCAGAGGAAGAGGTGGAAAGTGTTTTGTCTTCGGCTATTATCTCTAAAGATCTAAGGAAGAAGATTGGGAATTCGAAGATTCAAGGATGCAGTGATCCGGAGCAAGGCACAGGGAAACTGGCCAAGAGGAGTGGCAAACATAGAGGATGAAAGTTCAAAGATCTGAACTAGCTCCAAGTGCAAAAGTGGTAAAGTTGACAATTGAACTGCAACAAAAGGAGGTAATTTCTATTCGTACTTGCATTTTTAATCTTGTCAAAGGATTCAAGGTACGATCCTCCAAGCTCAATTATATTCTCAAAGTTTGCTATCCTATGCTTAAATACACAAATTGGAAAAAAAGTAAGAAAAAAAAAACTCTGGCTGTCAATTTCTCCTTATTTGTGTGGGGGTCTGATTAGGAGTAGAGAGAGGAATCGAGTGAGGATGGAATATTATGTGTGTCATTCTGAGTGGAACATGATTAAACCTGAATTCCCCCATTGGGACAGTAGGCTGAACTATCTTCAAAACTTTGTTGTTTTAGAGCCAAAGTTCTCGTGTCAAAATAAAATAAATCTAGAATCCATACATAGTAGAAAAGTTATGATGAGGAATTTGGCATTTCAAGATTATTCAGATAGTATCGGTGTCGAGCTGATAAAGTTAATAAAAATCTTTACTTATTCTCTATGGCTGAGTGTTGTTGGATATATTGTTTGGCAGGTTAGGGGGAGAGAGGGCGAGGTCTGTCAAGTTAACTGAAGTGGTTCCGGTGTCTATCCTAGAACAACACCTCCACTGTCCATGAGGCTCACCGCTTGGAATTGTCAAGGAATTAGACAATCCTTGATAGTTAGAGCTCTCGTTGACTTAGTTAAGTTTAGAAACCCATAGGTGATTTTCCTTTCTGAAACTAAATGTTCGGGAGCTGATTTTTTGAAAAACTCTAGATTTAAGAGAGAGTGGAATGTTGAGTCGGTAGATTTGGTTGGTCTTGCTGGAGGTCTTATTGTTCTTTGGCACAAAGGAATTAATTTGAAGGTTATTGATAAATGTTCTAGATTTTTTGAGGTGATCTTGAATGAGAATGGTAGAGATATCTGATTGTGTCTCTTAGTGTATGGGGAGCCGGATAGTAATAAAAGGCTCACCTTTTTCGGGGAAATTGTGGACAAAATTCAGAGCATCCATAATCCTCTTATCTGTATAGGGAATTGGAACTTCTTATGGTATAAGGATGATAAAAAATGTGGGGATAGAATTTTTTAGAGAAATCTTGTCAGGGCTAGGAATAGATTGGATGATGGCAATTTTATTCACCTTGGGCACTCTGGCCCTCATTTTACCTTAATCAATAGAAAAGGGGGTAGGGGATTAATTAGGGAAAGACTTGGTAGGGGTGTGGAGAATGCGGAATCGAATTTTCTTTTACCTAATACTAGTATCGAAAATTATATTTTGGATGGCTCTGATCACTCTCCTATCATCCTTGATACGTGTCTTGATAAGAAGTTCAGCCCTCGGCCTTTTAAGTTTGAATGGATGTGGACCTCTCATCCTGGGTCTGGTGACCAAGTTTCTAAAGGGTGGCATAAAAGAAAGTGCGTGAGTAAACTTAGTATTCTTAGGGATAATCTTAGAAGAATGCCCCCTATCCTTAAAAAGTGGAATAAGAAAGTGTTCAAGAATCTTAGGGAGAAGATTGAGTTATGTAAAAGCAACTTTAGTAAAATCCATTCTGATTAATCCATTATTGATCTTATGTTTATGATAAGGGAGGAAGAGGACAATCTTACACTTTTGCTCAAAATGGAGGAGATTTTCTAGGCTTAAAAATCTAGAATTAGTTGGCTTAAATGGGAGGACAAAAACTCAAAGTTCTTTCATCAATCCACTATTGAGCGTAGAGCTAGAAATAAAATCTCCTCCTTAAAGAATGATCTTGATGAACGGATTTTTGGGGATGACAACATTAAAGCCCTTTCCAAAGAGTTCTTCTCCAACCTATTTGAGTCTTCAAACCCTAGTGATAAGTCAATCTCAAAAGTTACTGAGAATTACTATTTATTCCTTTCTGATGAAGCCAAAGATTTATGAAATTCTCCGTTCACTAGGGATGAAATCAAAAGAGTTGCCTTTAAGTTAGGTAAACTTAAAGCGTTGGATCCTGACGGTTTCCAGGTTGGCTTCTATCAGATCTTCTGGGATGTGGTTGGTGATGAGATCTTAGATATTGTTGATGAGTTTTTTAATCTTCACACTTTCCTTAAAGAGATTAACCATAATTTTATTACTTTGATCCCTAAAGTTAAAAACCCTGAGGTTATTTCCCAATTTAGACCTATCAGTATCTGTAATGATATTTATAAAATTATCTTTAAGACCATGGCTAATAGAATGAAAATTGTTTTTCTGAAAATTATTTTTCCTAACCAGAGTGTCTTTGTTAAAGGTAGGATGATTTCGGATAATATTCTTATGGCCTATGAGATTTTGAGATTCCTTAGGGTTGGGAAGATTAGAACTCACCACATGGCGTTGAAAATTGATATGAGTAAGGCCTATGATAGAGTTAAATGGCCTATGATTATCTCTATGATGCAGATGGTAGGCTTTAATTCAAATTGGCAAAAGTGGGTTATGAAATGTATGTCCTCTATTTCTTATAAAATCCTCATTAATGGGTCTCCTAGTGAGCGTATTGTCCCTTGTAAGGGAATTAGACAAGAAGATCTAATGTCTCCCTTTCTGTTTGTCCTTTGTGCGGAAGGATTATCAATGTCTTTGGTGGAAAATGAAAGAGTTAGTCTTATCTCAAGTATAAAAGTTAGAGTCAGGAGTCCTCCTATTACCCATCTTCCCTTTGCAGATGATTGTTATATATTTTCTAAAGTTAAGAGGAGTGAAATCAAAGCAATTATGGATTGTCTTCAAGAGTTTAGTGGGGCTTCAGACTAGATTATTAACCATGAAAAATCGGCGCTTTATTTTAGCTCAAACACCCCTAGACAGTTTAAGAGCCTTGTTCAAGGAGTCCTTAGTATGAAACATTCCTAAACACTTGGAAACTATCTAGGTCTTCATTCTTTCATTGGTAGGAAAAAAACCTCTTTATTTTCTTTTGTTGGGGAGGGATTCTAGATCTAGAGTTCAAGGGTGGAAATCCCAATTACTTAATTAAGCGGGTAAGGAGGTTCTCCTCAAGTCGGTTGTCACTACTATTCTTTCCTATGCCATGTCTTGTTTCCTTCTCCCAAGAAAGACCTACAATGACATAAATAGGAATCAAATGAAATTTTGGTGGAAAAATAGTGATGAGAAAAAGAAGATTAATTGGATTAGTTGGGACAAGTTGCAGATTAGTAAGAAGGAAGGTGGATCGGGATTTATGGATCTTCATGAGTTTAATTGTGCTCTCCTTACCAAACAAGCTTAGAGATTGGTCAAATTCCCTAACTCTCTTCAGGCTAGGTTCTTTAAATCTATTTATTTCCTTGGGTCTGATTTCCTTAATTCTAAGCCCCATAATGACAGATCCTAGGGTTGGAAGAGCATTCAAAAATGCATGAAATTACTTAATAAAGGTTTAAGATGGAATGTTGGGTCAGGGGAGAGCATAAACGTTTGGAAAGATCCTTGGATTCCCCTGACCCTTAATTTTTGTATCTCTCTTTCAGCTCCTTTGCCTTTTAACGCTCCCCTTAGAGTCTCTAGTCTTATTGATTTAGATAATCTTAAGTGGAATTTATCTTCTATCTTTAGCTATGTTTCCTCTAAGGAGCTAGTTCGTATTTCAAAAATTACCCTAAGTAGGATTCTAGTTGATGATGAGTTGATTTGGCATTTTGATAAGAATTGTTTGTTTTTTGTCAAATCAACCTACTACCTTACAACTCCCCCCTAATTTGCCTAGGCCTGTCAAAAACCCTTACCCGTGGAGTAAGTTATGGGGTCTCTCTATCTCTTAGAAGATCAAACACTTTATCTTGAGAGCTTGTAATGACTCGATCCCAACTAGAGTCAATCTAAAAAAAAGATGCATTGATGTTAGTGAGATGTGCCCTCTTTGTAATTTGGATCTTGAATTTACTTCCCATTGTTTACTTTTTTGTGCTTCCCCTATAAAGATTTGGTTTTCTTCATTTTTGTTTATAAAAGTTCTACATGATTCAAGTGTTAGGTTTGTGGATTGGTTTATGCAATGGTTTGAATTAGAAGCTTCTTCTCATCTTGTTAAAATTATTGATATAGCTTTTATTGCTATTTTGTGTTGGTTTATATGGAAGTATATGAATGGAGTGGTTCTTAGTAATGTTTTAGCTCTCCCTTTTAATATTTTGGCCGATTCTTGTAGGTTGTTTCGGGAAATGGTTGATGTCCACGAAAGGTAAGCAGAGGGGTTGAGAGTGCTTGACACCTCTTTTTGGT
>JAOXJP010227975.1:0-25190 GCA_025762735.1 Platanus orientalis | reverse complement strand
TACATATGTTAATTCTAATAGCATTTTGTTGGTGGTTATCGAGTACATTCCATTTCAGTGAGGATTATTTACTCTTAGGCCTTACCTTAACATGCCGGAAGTGATATTTATGATGGCTTCCCTTCTTTTGAATTCACTAATTTCAGTTCTTGCTTTGGTTTATGCTCTGCCACAAGTTGACAATGTAACATCCATCCAGAGAAAGACTTTTGGTTTAGCTCTTTCTATTATTTTGACCTTGAGAGTACCTCAAGTCCTTGATAAACTTGATCAGATCTTAAGGTACTACTTCAACTTTGGTACTCCACTGACAATTTAAGTATTAGATCAATTCTATAAGCAGGATGGTGAGTTACTTTATGCTGCGTTTGGCAGCCACCTATAATATAATCATTTCATTTGAATTTTCTAAGCCTTTTGTAGCCACAGTGGGATGGTTTGTGATGAGCTCATTCAGATTTGCACCGATTTGTGCTTAATAACATAAATCATTTCATTTTATGGAAAAACCTAACATGACTTCATTTCTAATTGTAGTTAACAAATCAGTATAAATTTGAATGAGTTGATTACAAACCATCACCTCATGGCTACAAATGCCTTGAGAAACTCAAATGAAATGATTGCATTGGTGGCTACCAAACAGGTTATTGCTTTGTTGTAATTAAATAATTGTTTTGAATAATGTTGAACCAAACATGATTCTCATTATAGATTCCAAACAAGATTTTGATTATTCCTTTTTTATAATTTTATTATGAGAATCCATAATCATAATCAATTTTAAGAATTTGAACCAAATGAAGTGGGCACAATGTTTTCGTTTTTACCTTTGTAAATTCCACATGTCAGTCTGGTGATAACTATGGGCTTCCACTAGAGAGCTCTCCTCATCACCATTCTTTGTTCTTTTAATACAAGGTGGGTGATAGAGATTTATTATTTGGAACCTACCAGACAAAGAACCTCTGAATGGTGAACACCTATAACCATTTTGGCTGCCATGTTTTACCAATGTAGTCCAAGCTGGATTTGAATCATCTCCAGTCTGAAAGCTGGAAGGATAGGAATCACACCACTTCCTACCCTACTTGTGACACGATGCATGACATTGGGTATTCAAATAACAGATATGTTTTACTCTGCATTACCTATAACACCCTCCCTTAATCCATATATATTTACGGAGACATCCTTTTGACAGCATCATGTCACACATTGATTTGAAGTGGCATGATATCTCTCCAGTCAGGTCAGATGAGTTGGACTATGATGATTAAAACCTGTAATTTCAATTTAGCCGGACCAATTAACATGTGTCACACGATACCTGATAAAAGGGTATTTTTGTAAATGTATATATTAAAAAAATGTGTTATAATAAATACCGGTTGGATTTTGTGCACACAAAATCTGTATGTAATACATGCACACAGACCAAGGGATGGACACAACAGCATCAAAAAGTGATAAGCACCTCTTAAAAAGTGTAAATCACTTTTCGGCGTTAACGTATCTGTCCCTTGGTCTCTGTGTATACTTTGCACGAGAATTTTGTGTCCACAAAAATTGGGTTCAACGATTGTCTGTGTTGACACAGACCTCTATAATCATGCATTGATTGACACATGATGGGTTTTTGAATTTAGTAGTTCTTTTTTAATTTCATCTGAACACTTTTTGAGTTTTTTAACCCCTAACTACGTTTCAGCTTATCATTCACCATACACAAGACAGACACTTTTTTATCACGGAACATTTTTGTAATTACTAAAGCACCATTTGTCAGACATGGTGTCGCATGCTGGGTTTGATGATTCCAACTGGAAAATTATATTCTGAGACCAAAATTGTGTATGTGGCCCTCTGTGACCAATCCAGACTGACGCAAGATTTTTTTTTATTTTGGCACCTCTTTGGGCACCGACCTTTTAAACTGTACTTTTTTACGCATTTAACCTCAAACACCACATGTCAGCCAGCAGCGTAGTCACATAGTGTCACAGCTAGCATTTGGTCACAGAATATTTATTTTGTTCCAACCCGTCCAAACTCCTTACCTGGACGGGCCATCCAGAAAACCATCCTCTACTTTGAAAACTCGAAAAGTCCGTAGTTATTGATCATTCTCACTCAAGAACGATGGGTTCTCTGCGTTTTCCTTTCTTGTTTTCTCCGCGATCAAAGCCCCCTCACAGCTCCCATGGCTCCTCTCGTTCCTTCTCCGCAGCAGCCATGGCGGGCTCTGTCGCAACTGCATTTGGAGTTGGGTTCGGAATGGGTCTCTCAATTTCCCACAAAATAAAAAACCAGGGAGACCCATTTCTCCAAAGCGCACTAGATTTCTTCTTCTCGAATTACCGACCCAATTTCTCTTCTCCCATTTGGGGTTCTCTTTCTCTAGCCGATAGTCCCTCCGAAGCTATCGAACCGAAAACCGGCGTTTCGTTCCCTTCCATTTTGAGTGACACTCGAAGGCTTCTTGGAGCTGGAGTGCGAAGGAAGAGTGTGTTAGGTTTGAAGAACATCGACGTCTACGCATTCGGTAAAATATTGCTTTTCTTATTTAAAACTTCTTCGTTGCTGAAATTTGGGCCTGTATTTGTTGAGGTTGTGCACCCTTTTGAACTATATCCGGTTATGTGCTAATGAACACAATTTTTATTTTTGACAGTTTCTTGACAGATTTATTAATTCCTCATAAGTAAAGGTTGAATTCTATTAAATTCTTAGAGAGATATAAAAAGTTCATCTTAGTTTTATAAAGGATGAAATGGGTTTGTTGAATTGGTAGTTGATGACCATGACCGTTTGATACAATGCTGTTAGAATTATAGAATTGTGAAATTTCGTTGATATGAGATGCTATGTAGAAATACTCTAGTGAAATGACCGTAGGGAATATCATGAAAGTTCCATTGAAGAACGAACTCCATTAATTTGAAACTTTATTTTTATTACCCTCCTACTCTTATACATTAAATCTTGCTGATGAGAATATATCACTTTATTTATATTACCCTCCTACTCTTACACATTAAAGCTTGCTGATGATATATATATATATATATATGAAGTGGAACTGAGCTGGTTCAATCATGTGTAACGAAACCAATTACTGCACCAGAAGGAGTGTGATGATGCAATTTTGAAGGTGTGAAAAGGTTAAGAGAAGGGTCAAAATTGAGTTGGGTTGAAGTAGAGAGGAAAATTAACTTGAGATACATTGTATTGAAGGTATGAGTGTACACATGCTTATATTATACCATATAGTATAAACCTAATTTTCATATATAATTTTTTTTATAGGTAACGGAAATTTCTTTATAAAAAATCATAGGAAATGCATGAGGAATACACTCCCCAAAGGGCTCCACTCTTGGCCCAAGGTCAAAGCACCAGTTACAATGGAATCCCACCCAAATATCCAGTCTTGATATTTCAAGGCTTTAAACAAGGGTAGGGGTGGAGCCAAGATTTTTTGGTGGGGGTAAGTAAAAAATTTTAGTTAAAAAATTTATAAATATACTAAAGTGTATGTCATTTACTTAAACAAATAATTTTCATTAAAAAGTCATTTACAATTGTGAACCATTTGTTTACAAAAAATAATTGCCCACTAAAAATTCATATACAATTATAATGGTAATTGTTCACGACGAGGCTTTATGTTTTGAAAGCATTGGATGATCTTCTCATTATTGATGCTATTACAAACATTTTTCTCAATATAATTGATTAAACAATCATTCATCCAATCATGATGCAGTGTGACATGTGACGACACATGATTTTAGGGTGTTTATTTTTTAGAGAAAAGTCAAGACAGAAAAACAATTACTAATAGGGTTAATATGATTTTATTTTACTTAGAAAGATTTCTTTTGTTAAGTTTTTTGGGTTTTATTTGAAACTTTTTTATTTGGTAAGTGTTGGTTTTTAGTAAGAGAAAGTTTTTAGAAGATTATGATTTTATTTGGATTCAAAAGGGGAAATTCGCACAAATTCAGAATTTGGAAGGTTTTGCACAGTGTTGCTTTCAAAAGGCATAACTTTTCATACAAGTGTCTTATTGACGTGTTTGTTGATGCGTTGGAAAAAAGACTTCAAGGGCTACAATCGTTATTTCTCAAAGGATTTCTAAATTCGATCATTTTCAAGGAGAAAATCGTGCCTAAAGACGCTGCATGAGATTGAAATTTTTTATATGAATTTTTGGATGAATTTCTTTAAATTTGTTTAGGGTTTTTCTATATTTTAGTTCTTTAGTCTATAAAGAAACAGGAATGTAATGGAACATTAATTATGGATTGAGTTATTGAATAAAGTTTATTTGTTAAGATTTGTTCTCTGTTAATTCTTGGTATTTTCCTTTAGGGAAAATCAATAAGTCCCTGTTCCTGGTATTTTCAGTTTTGAAAATCAATAAGCTCGTGGAAGGTTGTTCTCAATCTGCTGGTGAGATTCATCCCTACGCTCGCACTGCATCAAATCCTCTCCCATGTATACCCTTAACTCAACATGATTAATAAATGGGTCGAGTTCGGGTTGATCAATATAATCATATATTCATATACCCTTAACACGACACTCAACCCACCAACACAAATTGTCATACCTACTTCCACATCCTGTACAAAGGATCCACCCTCATCCAAGGGTTTAAATCATCTCCAATTTGAATGGACTGATATCATGCTAGTAACTAGTGCATATCATGGCAATACCAATCAGTGGATGACATGATGCATGATGAAGGGTGAATTGACCGAGTTCACATCATCTCTAGTTTAACTGGAGAAATGCCACACCAGTCTCTGCTTAGGATGTGACCAATGCCTAACAAAGGGTACATTGTAATAAATACTACTTATTTTCTGTGTATTTACTGTAATACCCTCATTTGACCCATATGTATTAACCTTAAACATCTTTGTTAGGCCACGTTTCATGCACTGATTGGTAGTAGTGTGGTATATGTCCATTCAGACTAAAAATGATTCAAAATTGTATTGATCGAAATATATTGGTTATAGGTGGGTATTACTGTAAATGCACAATAAATATGTACACATGTATTTATTAATACACCCTTTGTCAAATAGTGCCACTTCCTTGGCAGAAACTTGCATGTTACTTGTCCATTCAGACAAGTAATAAATAGTTTCCGTTTGAAAATCTATCTTCCATTTATTCTCCTTTTTGTATTCAAATCTAACAATAATGTTTTTCCATGATTGTTCATAAAATCGATCAATAGTCCAATCCCTTATCAGAGAGCTTCACGTTTGGATCTTTGATTCACTTTGGTCTTTAATTTCCTTTTCGTGTTCGATCTGTTAAGTTCTGCCATGGTTGAATGGTATGTGTGGTTGTGGTTTGCATCCTCTATGTGATGTTATGAAAATTATTGGGTTTATGTGCTGGTGATACTAGGGCTGTGGAGATTCTTTGTGTAGTTGTTTACCAGTGAAGGATTGATTTGTTGAAATTAGAGCCTTTGAAAAGAATCAAACGTGGGAACTAGTGGATTTGCTTTCAGGGAAGACACTTATTGGATTTTGGTGGGTCTTTGTAGTTAGGCATAAAGAAGATGGTTCTGTTGAACGATGTAAAGCAAAACTACTTGCTAAGGGATATACACAGACATTTGAAATAGATTACCAAGAAATATTTGCTCTAGTGGCAAAAATGAACTCAATACGAGTTCTAATATCCTTAACAGCTAACTATGGGTGGCTACTTAGGCAGTTTGATGTTAAGAATGCTTTTTTGCATGGAGATTTGGAAGAAATTTATATGACACCTTCACCAGGATTTCAACTTCTCAATGATAAGGGCAAAATGTGTAAACTAAGATAAGCATTATACGGGTTTAAGCAATCACCTAGAATTTGGTTTGAACGGTTTATGACAACAATGGTGAAAATTGGTTACAGACTATGCTCTGTTTGTGAAGCATCAAGGAACAAAGGTAATAACTTTGATTGTGTATGTAGATGATATAATTTTGACTAGGAATGAGGATGGTGAGATCACAGGGTTAAAAGATCAATTAACTCGGGAATTTGAAATTAAAGATCTGGGTCATCTTAAATACTTTCTAGGGATTAAGGTTGCTAAATCAAACAAAGGAATCTTTTTATCCGTATATCCTAGATCTGTTGAAAAATGCAGGCATGATTGGGTATAAACCATGTCCAACTCCCATTGAAGCTTATCATAGGTTGAAAGAGGATGACAGTGACAAATTGATTGATACAGGGAGATACCAACACTTAGTTTGGACGTTTTATTTATTTGTCCCTTACTAGGCCAAATATTACGTATACTATTGGTGTAATCAACCAATTTATGTATGCACCACTCAAGCACATATGGGGGTTGCTTATAGGGTGTTGAGATATTTAAAAGGCTGCATTAGGAGAGGAATCTTGTTTAAAAAATATGGACATTATTAGGTTATGGCATATACTGATGCTGATTGGGTAGGTTCAATATTAGATAGACGATCTACCTCTGGATATTGTACCTTTGTTGAAGGTAGTTTGGTTACATGACGAAGCAAGAAGTAATTCGTCCTGGCTAGATCGAGTGCAGAGGTTGAATTTAGGTTTATGGAAAATGGTATTTGTGAGTTACTATGATTGAAAGTGTTGCTCTCAGAAATTGGTTTACGGGTTTCAGAACTTATGAATCTTTATTGTGACAATAAAACTGTGATCAGCATTGCTCATGATCTTGTTCAACATGATAGGACCAAGCATGTGAAAATAAACAGACACTTCATTAAGGATCATTTGAAGGCTTGCCACATTTATATGCCATTTATTTAGACTAGGGATCAAGTGGTTGACATCTTTACAAAGGGACTAGTTAGTGCACAGTTCTTTATGTTTGTTGATAGGCTAAGAATAATAGGTATCTATTCTCTAGCTTGAGGGAGAGTATTAATATATTAAGTATTATACATAAATTGAGGGCATAATGGTCATATATATGAGAGATACTATACCATATAGTATAGACTGTATGTATTTCATATTAATAAGAATGATAGTGTAGATAGAAACCTTACACACGATTTCCCTCTTACGTTTCTCTTCTTTTTCTTCTTGTTGGATTTCTTTCTGTTTAAGCTCCTCATCTTTTTCCGTGTTGATTAATAGAAGCCTAGTGGGTTTCTTTAATGGATTGAGTGGTCTTAGGTAGGATTATCTTCTTTCTCCATTTTTGTTCATAATGGTATCAGAGGTACTTAGCAGAATGGTAAAAAAGGCAGAGATGAGATTCATTTTAGGTTTCAGAGTGGGATCTAGTGGGGTGAATATTTCTCATTTTCAATTTGCCAATGACACAATGATATTTTGTGATGCTAATGCTAGGCAATTAGGGTATCTTAGATGTATTCTTAGATGTTTTGAGGTAGTCTCAAGCTTAAAGATCAATTTGGTTAAGAGCGAAATGTATTAAGTGGGTGATGATTGTGATATTGAAAGTCTTGCTTGGATTTTGGGGTGTAAAATTGAGTGTCTTCTCTCCACATATCTTAGCCTGCCGTTGGGTGCCGGTAATGGAGAAGATAACATCTAGATTGGACTCTTGGAAATCCCCCCTATTGTCAAAAGGTGGGAGATTAACATTGATTAAGGTAACCTTGGCTGCCATACCAAATTATATTTTTATCTCTATTCACAATTCCAATATCAGTGGCTAATTGAATGGAAGCTATGTTTAGGAGATTTCTATGGTAGGATGGTCATGATCACCATAGATATCATTTGGTGGATTGGAATACTTGTTGTAAGCTAATTACCAATGGTAGTCTTGGTATTAGACGTATCTGGATTCATAATAAAGCCCTTCTTGTTAAATTGTGTTGGAGATTTGGGGTGGAGCAAGATAACTTATGGTGCTGGGTTATACTGGCTTGATTTGGTGAGAAATCATGTTGGAAATCCTAAGAAGTTAGGGGGAGACATGGTTGTGGGATTTGGAAATCCATCAATTTTGGGAGGGAAGATTTTTGGAAGAATATTAGGTTTACTCTTGGATCGGGTGAAAACATTAGATTCTGGAAGGATCTTAGGGTGGGGGTGATTCCACTCTTTTGATACCATGAGAACATGTGCTAATTATGTGTTTACAATATAAGATTAGAGAAGAAGAAGGGGAGAAACAAAGTTGAGAGAAAGAGAAGATTGGAATTCTGAGAATGTTTCGGATACCCTTCACAGAGCACTAGATTTTATTATATATTCAAAATATTACACTGCCTCCACTTCCTTAGTTACAGTTGTACGTCCACTCCTTTAGTGACAACTGTAATTCTGTTATAACAACTTTACATCACAAACACTTAATAACTAGTCTAACTATTATAAAAACTGTCTTTACGCCTCTGTGTTCATATCCCCCCGCAAACAAAGTGTTGGATAGACACAACTTGGATATGCATTTGTGGAACTTGTAGAGTGGCAATGACTTGGTAAAAATGTTTGCAGGTTGATCATTTGTTGATATATAGGAGACTTGTAAAGTCTTGTTCAATACCTTTTCACGTATTAAGTGACAATCCAATTCTATATTCTTAGTGCATGCATGTAGCATTAGATTGGATGCTAGAGATATGGTAGAGACATTATCACACCAGGTAATAGGAGTTGTTTGCAGAGGAATTCGAAGTTCTTTCGACAACATTGTTAGCCAAGATAGCTTAGCAGCAGATGAAGATAGGCAACGGTATTCTGCTTCAGTGGAGGAGCGAGACACAATAGGTTGCTTTTTCATAAACCACATGATCAGGGTTTCCACCCAAGTGGACAAAGTAGTCACTTATTGATTTTCTATCAATTGGATCACCCCCCCAATCAACGTCTGCAAATGCCATTAACCTCAAGGGACTAGGAGTGGAATATAATGAAAAATTTATCGTACCGCTAAGATCAAAGTATCCTTTTGACGGCCGTAAAATCAGAGTTCCGAGGCTTATGCATGAATTGGCATACATTGTTGATAGCGAATGCAATATCTGGTCTGCTGATCGTTAGATATTGCAATGCCCCTACCAATTTCCTGTAGTAGGTCGGATCAGAATAGAAGTGATTATCAGGTAGGACTTTAGCTTCTGCAACCATTGGTATGGCATAGACTTTACAGTTTGTCATCCCTGCTTTCTGAAGTAGTTTACTAGTGTAGTTTGCCGGAGAAAGTATTAGACCTTTCGTAGTTTTTGTAAATTCGATGCCAAGAAAATGCCTAAGCTCGCCTAGATGTCGCATATCAACTTATTTGTGAAGTTCTTGAATAAGACTATTTATAGCTATGGAGTTGCTTCCACTATTTTGTATCATGCCGAACAAACAAGGAAGAATCAGTGAGACACATGTGAAACTTTTGTGAATATAAGAGCTTCAAAAACTGAGAGTACCAGGCACGGGGCGCCTATCGTAAGCCATAAAGTGCTTTCTGTAAATGACAAACATAATTTGGAGTTGTGGAATCCTCAAAACCCGGAGGCTGTTGCATAAAGATCTGCTCATCAATATAATCGTGAAGAAAAACATTTTTCATGTCAAGTTGTTGAACACCCTCCAATTGAAATGGAGAACTAACGATAAGACCAATCAGAAAAATCAAGCCTTGGTTCTTGCGTGGACCTTTAGGCTTCAATGGCAAAATGTTATGATGAGAATAGAAGAATTTGGGACCCTAGGTTAAGAAGAGAACCAAATGACTGGGAGGTAGGAGAATTACTTAATTTATTGGAAATATTTGGTAATCTCAAGCCTAACAGTGACAAGAGTGAAGGGTGGCTTTAGAAGTTGAATAAAAAAGGATGCTTCACATCTAAATCATTCTATGCTGAGTTGTCTAATTATTCAATGATTTCATTTCCCCATAAAGGCATTTAGATCCCAATCATTCCATCAAGAATATCATTTTTTATGCGGAATAGTTTCCTGGATAAAATTCTAACCCTAGATCATTTTTAGAGTAGAGGTTGAAATTTGGTCAATAGATGTATCTTATGTATGAAAGAGGAGGAATCAATAAGTCATATTTTCATCCATTGTCCTATGGCTAAAGGGGTGTGGTACTTTTTCCTTTTTTATCTTCAAATTCCATGGGTTTTTCCAATGTTTTTTAGTGAGCCGATTTTGGATTGGTGGATATGTGGACTTGGTAGTTTTTATCAGGACATTTGGCGTGCGCTTCCAGGGGTTATTTGTTGGGGTTTGTGGAAGGAAAGAAATGACATGATTTTTGAAGATAAGTTTCGTAGTCGTGGCGAGTTGGCTTTCTTCATATATAAGACTCTTTGAGTGGGCTTCGGTTTGGGGTTCTTTTGATGAGATGGAATGGAATGTCATATGGTGTGAGGAGTTATAATTTCATACTTTGTTAGGGGATATACTTAATTGTCTTTAGATATAACCATCACTATCGCGGTGATTCCTATCTTTTATAATGGTTATTTTTTACTTTTCTCATATATATAATAAACAATTTCTTTATCTCTCCAAAAAAAAAAAAAAAAAATTCAACTTTAATGTCATTGAAAGTAAGCAAAGTTTAAGCAAGGAAGAAGAAGAATGATTGTATGTATATTGATACAGACCGTGTAGGCATGCCATTGATGGACTCATGATGTGTTTTTTTTAATTTTATTTGGTGTCTATTTTTGACAACCTACTTTTTCAATTGAACACTTTTTTAGATGATTTTACCCACAGCACAACACGTGTCAGCTTATAATTCATCATAGAACATTTATTGTGTTTTTTTTTAAAGCTTCAATCTCTTTTGTTGTTTTTTTCTTTTTTTGGTGATAATCTCTTTTATTAATATGTTTCCTCTTTTCTACTAAATAAAAAAAAGAAAAATTCAATATACAGCCATAGGTCTTCGTAAACTTGTCTCTAGCCACTTGAGTAATCTGGTTAACGTGGTCATTCGAAGTGGCCAGACTTGTTACTCTAGCATATCAGGTGTTTTTTCTATGTTTACACAGGCCTATGTAGGCATGCCATTGGTTGACACATGATGCGCTTTTGAATTCCGAAAAGTTGTTCTGTCCGGGATGTACTATTCACCCTGTCACAGAGGTGTGGGCCCCATACAAAAGTCCATGGAACCCACACTCCCCTATGAAGGGGCAAAGGTACATCCTGGACAGAACATCCTTTCTCAAATGAATTTGGTGCCTCTTTTTTTACACCTAAACACTTTTTTGAACCCCCAACACAACATGTGTCAGCTTACAATTCACCATAAACACTACAGACGCTTTGTCATCACACAACAATTTTTTCCTTTTTTTTTTTTTTGAATTTGAGGGGGGGGGGCAGTTGCACCCCCTTTCCTCTACGTGGCTCCGCCACTGAATAAGGGGTTATGTGCACCTGAATACGAGGGAGAAGATCTTGTAAGGCAGCTTCACCGGAATAGTCTCTGTCTTAAAAAATTTGAGATTTTCTCTCTGACCAAAGACTCGGCATGCAGATCCAAAGGAAGTCTCCTTTTTCTGATAGTCCCCCATGGCCCAACTAAGAGCAATCCTTAAGTAGTAGGTCCATTTTGCTCGGCATAGCCCATTGTCTACCAAGTCTATTAGCCACCTCGTACTAGCACGAGGATGAGACCGGGCAATGCAAGAAAAGGTGGATGATTGATTCCGCATCTGCACGGCAGAAGCTGCATCTAGTCACCATTTGGATGCCTTGCGCCATAAGACACCAAAGAGGATCAACCATAGGAGAAAGGCTGCCTTCTTGGGCATTGGTTTTTGTCATACCAGGCTTATCGTATGTGGCCTTAGTTTTTACACGACGGGTGGGCCTCTTAAAAGAGTGGTCCACTCATCATGGGCCTAACCCACGATGATTTAGAGTCGCAACCAATACTTTTTAATATGTGACTGGACATCTATTTCAGAAACAAATTATTATTATTTTTTATTTTAAAATTCGTTTTGAAAATATTAGACTCCTAATAAACTGGTCAACTCAGAGTTTAGGGTAAGTGGTTTGGTTATGGATCGGGAAAGGTGTTAGGTACCCTGGTCCATCCACATGCGTGGTTACTTACTTCAACGATTCGAACTTAAGGTCCATTTTCCATGTGTGCATAGTTGTGTTCTATTTTGGAAAATGGGTGCCATGTTAATGCGTGCATAGATTGAGTGTAATTAAAGCAAATTATCTGGATATAATCTAAAAATGAGCCTTCTACTTAAACATGCTATCTAGGGCAATAAATAAATTGGATAGGGATCGTTCCTTAATCCATAGTCCCTCGTGGAAGTCATAAATATTAGCATTTATTTATGTAAGAATGAAAATAAAATAAGGCCATACACAATAAAAGGAGAATGAGCTTCAAGTACATTCCTATCTTAGTAGTAAAAGAATATGTCAGGTTTTTTTAGTCATTTATCTCTGGACTGGCTCAATAATGGAGCTGGGTTTCTGTGCTCTTAAGTTTTATCAAATTGTTGTTCTCTTCTGCTAATTTGTAAAATTTCAGATTTAATGGATGACTTTATCTTGGGTTCCATGTTAGCCCTTCCTTCTTGTTCCGAAAATTTCAGCAATACATGACCTGACCTGAGTCCCTAAATTTGACTAACCTATAATACTTAGAACTACTGCATATTTTCTAGAGGTATATCTCTAATTCTTATATGACACGTTAACAAATTTTAGATTGAACAGACATCTCCATATGTGATTTCCAGTCATGCATTTCATAATGGCCTGGGTATTTCAGCGACCCAGAAATAGGTTCGAATACCCCTATTTTCATATCCAAAAACAACCTTAGGATCTGCTGAGATATTATGGGGATATGCTTATGCTGCCTAGTGGATTCCCTACAAAATCTCTGGTTGAACAAACCTTTCTACATGTGGTATTCAGGCATGTTTTCCCTATTGACTTGGGAACTTATACAACCCAAAAGTAGGTTCTATTACCCCATGTTTTCGGATCCGAAGCAACATTATAATATAATTTACTGAGATATTTCAGTATAAACTATCTAAATCTCATTTAAACTTCCCAAACCCATATGTTTTCTAGGAATTCTATCCAAGATGAATGGTTTAGCTAAGATTGAGACTACAGAACTAGAAATTAGAGAAAGTTATCAGCTGACCCATTAACACTCCTCGTACACTAATCTTAGTGAGCAATCTCCATACACAACTCAATCACCCACACTCGGACAGATCTATGAACTCGGACCGACCAGATATCCCTAAGTAAATGACTGCTGATCCCTTCTATAATCTTGAGCTAACTACACTACAACTCCAGCCCATGTTCGTAAAGCTTCAACCTGTTGGTATACAACTTCAGTTAAACTTTTATTTCCAACATTAATGGCAGCAGCAAAGATAGCACCAAATGCAGCCCATACAGATTCAGAGGTACAGACATGGTCGATATGAGATGGGTTGAATAGACAGGGAAAAGGAGATTCAGATTGTCCCACTCATCAAAGGAGGGCTGTATGCAGATTTTAGAGAGACAAATCAGATGCTATCCTAATCTATCTTTGGGGCACCTGATTGAACCATAAAAGGGATTGGACATATATCTACTGCTTCCCTTTATATTGAGTTGCTGCTAAAGACCCAACCACACCTATATAACTCTCTTGTTTCAATAAGATGAACCACTCAGCCTATGTACTCCCACATACCCAACTCATACCTGAAACTGTGCAATGCCAATGGGCTGGGCATTCTACAGAACTAATCTTAATAGCATTAAAGCAAATCTGAAAACATCCATCTATTCAGCCATTCAACAAACATAAGCCAATCACTATGGGTGAACATTTGGGTTGTTATCTTGCACAAGTAGATGATACACGTGAGACTTATTGTTGGCTTCAGTGGATACTTCAACGTTGTCTTTAGAAACTGAATAACCCCAATCACTCTTTTTATCTAAAAATCTATCAGTTCACATTAATCTAAATGGATATGACTTGTTGGGTCTGAGGGCATTATAGGTGAGGAAAGTGTGTCGGGTATGTGAGAACAAGATGGGGTGTAGGACAAACCCGGGATGCAAAGAGAACATGGATTCAAACAGCAGTCATCTATATGAAAACCCCATCTGTAGACTTCAATGGCATGAATATTATGTGATCTAATTAGAATTATTTCCCTATCTGAGCAGTAACCACACCTACTGGGTTAATATGCCAACATTCACATCGTCCACTTCTGCGGCATGCATTCTCTTGTCTTCATAGGACTTTAAATGACTATAGAATTCATACCAGCACACGTGATTTGAAATAGTCATCCAAGTATTCACTGATGCAAATTTGAACTGAATCCACTCACTAATGTTGCTGTCACATAAACAGCTCACTTGGCTAAGTATATAAAAAGAAACTATAAAGAATTGATTTTCTCAAACAAAATTATCCCTAATTAATATGAGACAAATATCAACTAATTTAGAGATCAAAATTTGTCAGGTTGCTGCTCCAAATCTGATGGTATAAAAATAGTGCCAATAAAGTGCTTAATTGGGTGTGATAATGAAGGAAACAAGCAAGGGCTTTTAGGCTTAGCAAAGGAGACCAAAGGTGACACTTTGTTTTATGACTAAAGTCAAAAAATATAATAGACCAATGGAAATAGGATCAGAAAATTATCCAAACAGCCACCAAGCATATGCACTAATTCCACACAATCCCTACTTGTAGAAAGTTGATTAAAAACCCAAAATAGATGAATCTGATACCTGTTTCGGAGGCTAATGAGCTTCTTGAGGTCTTTAAGAATGAAAGCAATCAGAATCTAGGCTTCAAACAACCAAAATTTGAAGTTTCCAATTTTTCAACAATTTTTTATTTTAACATCAGGAGCATGATGCCTAGACATATTGACCTAGAAGAGATTTTTTTTTTTTTCACAATTTTCTGATGATGGCCTCTTGATGTAGGATCGTATGGGAGTCTAGTAACTCCAAAAATCAACAAAGCTTGATTGTTGGAGACGTGGCATGCATTCTCGTGCATGCTGTTTTTTTGGTGTGTTTGACTCTTGAGACTGAGTAAATCCAAGATTTCTCTTTCAAAAGTGAATTTTGGAGTAGGCTTCCACCTCAGAGAGGATCATCCAAGGGGTCTTAATACTCTAGTGGAGTGGTTCTTGCAAAGCTCTTCGTATGCGAATGCTGTATACGATATCATGGAAGCTCCTAGATATTGCAAATCACGTCGGGGAGTTTGAAAATCTCCTCTAACTTGATCAACAATGATCAGGTATGCTTCCTTAGGGTCGTCCAGCCCTTGTGGTTGTCAACAAAGTATAGAATCAGGTAAATCCCTTTGGTAGTGATGATGGTGGTGAATATCGTATGGAGACCCTGTTTTCCAGCAAGTAGTACCTGAAGAATTTTTCAAATAAAGAGGAAGAAGAGAGGGAGGAACCTTTAACCCAAGGGGAAGGGACTAGTCTCTACCACTAGTGTTAAACTAGGTGGAGACCTAGACCCATTCCAGGGTTTTAAAGCTCTTCACTTGAAGGAAGAAGAAGAAGAAGCTGTCAATAACACCACAACGTGAGTTTTCTTCCAAATTCAATATTATAAAAAAAGACAAAGTCGTGTGGGGCTTTATAACTCTCTCCACATGCCTAGGTTTATTACAACTTAATGGTACATATACCAAAATACCCCTAAACAAATATTGCCTACCCCAAAATAACCCCCAACTACAATTAATAACCAAAATAGCCTAAAATAACCAAGTAAGATAGAAATACCCTCACTAATATGTATCATAAGATAAAAGGACATGTAAAATAAAATAAAACACTCTAATGAAACCATAAAATGGGTGCAATCCTCTTGTGCCTCCTTTGATATTCCTAGAACTCGCACCTGGACTTGATGTTTTCATCAGAGAAGATTTGAAATTTTCTTTTAAAGGGTTGGGAGGAAGCATCCAGATACCCCTTGGTGGCATGGGATTCGGTTCACAAGCGAAAAAAGCTGGAGGGTGCTGGTATTAGGCTAGTTAATCTAACAAACAGGGTGCTGTTGTGAAAGTGGTTATGGAAGTTTGGGGTGGAAGAGGATAGTATGCGGAGGTGAATATGGGGAAAGTAATTGATGGAAGGGTAGTGGACTCTCTACTTCTCATGGCATGGGCCTCTAAAAAGGTATTATGAATCACTTGGTGGTCTATTACATATTTGTTGGAAGAGATCTCAAATCTCATTGGAGGGCAGAATTACTCTCATCAATGCAACTCTGTCTAATATTTCAGTTTATTACATATACATATTCAGTATTCTGATAAGAGTTGCCAAAAAGATTGAGCAATTTCAAAGATCTTTCTTGTGGGAGGGTTGAAAAAAGACCACTTGATTAAATGGGATCCGGTATGCAAGACAAAGAAAGCAAGAAGTTTTGGTATTGGGAGCATTATTCTGAAGTATAAGCTGCTTCTTGTAAGTGTTTGTGGAGATTTGTATTTGAAGGGGGAAGTTTATAGCATTCTTTTATTCGACGTAAGTATGGATCAGACTCAATGGGTGCGATTGCAATCCAATGGTCAATTCTAGAATCACTTTGATTTGGAAACATGTTATTGGAGTCGTCCTCTGCTTTACCCCCATTTGAGTCTAGTTATAGGAAATGGTTGTAGAGTCAAATTTTGGAAAGATGTTTGGTGGGGAGACAACCTGCTACCATCAACCTATCCTAAACTCTTTTGTATTGCTTCTCAAAGGATGCTTTCATTTCCGAGATCATCTCTGCTTCCCCCTATGGTAATTCCTGGAATCTTTGTTTCTTTAGAGACATTCTTGAGCTAGAAATTGAGTCTGTGGCAATCCTTCATGATTCCATAAAACATGTCCTGATTTCCCATGCTAATCTTGATAGCTATAGGTGGTCCCTTGATTCTTCAGGCATTTTTTCTTTGAATCACTTAATCATGATTCTAATCATCCTTTCTCATTTCTGGCTCATAATGTACGGGAAGGTTTTTCTCTACCTTGGGTTCAAGCTTTTATTTGGATCACTTCTCTTATTAAGATGAACGCAGTGGATTTAATCCAAAGAAGATGCCCATAAATGATGCCCTTGTCGAGTATTTGTGCTCTTTGTTTGAAGGATGGTGAAACTGGTGATCACATTATGATTCATTGTGCTTTTGCAAGAACTATTTGGAGTTGCTTCTCGTCTCGCATGCCACTTTGTTGGGTTATGCGTAACTGCTTATTTGTTCTTGTTTGGCGGAAATGTGATTTGTTGGATTGTCAGGGCAAAAAAAATTTGGTTGGGTATTCTTCACGGCGTTTGTTGGGGTATTTGTTTTTTGTTTTTTTGGTAAATGTTTGTTGGGGTATTTGGAATGAGAGAAATAGAAGGATACTTGATGGGGTGAGGAAGACCCCAATAGAAGTGGCTAATTCCATCCTTATTCGAGGTGTCCTATTGGGCTGTGGCATCGAAGGACTTTGATGGTTTCTCTATTAGTGACATTCTTAGGGACTATCATTCTTGTTTATTTTCATTTCTCTTAACATATGATTTGTAGACTACCTCCCTTGGTCCTTGATGGCCTGTTGTACTGATTTATATATTCTTCAACCTTTCTCTTAATAGAGCACATTGTTTATAAAAAAAAAATCATTTGGTGTTCTTTGTGGAAGGCATTTAATTAAAGGTGGGCAATGGAAGCAAGACTCTCTTTTGGAAGGATGGATGGTGCAGGACAGTTCCTTTGAAGAGTGAATTCTCAGATAGATATGAGTCGGCTGTGGATTAAGATTCTAGTGTTTCAAACTACATAGCTATACAAACTGGTTTGGTGGTCTGGCAACCTCTTCATACAAGATCTTTGAATGACTGGGAATTAGAATCTCTGCCAACATGATTGGGGCGATAGAAAGAAGCTAGATTACACCTGAGAGGGAAGATATTAGAATTTGGAGAATGCATCCTGGTGGAGCCCTTACAGTATGTTCTTGTTTTAATATGTTATGCTCACAAAGGTCTGGTGATTTTCTGTGGAAGGAGACATGGCTTTCTCCAGTCCCAAGCAAGATTTAGTTTTTCATTTGGACAGCAGTGTGGAATAGCTTCCTTATGGTGGACTACTTGATCCAGATAAATCTTTATCTTCCAAATGTTTGCCTATTTTGCATGACTAATGGGGAATCATGCAAAAAACTAATGGGTAATTGGTTTCTCACTTATTGATCTATTGCCCCTATTCAATGGATGTGTGGGCATCTTTATACAGGTTTTGTCCTACAATCGGTGACTCCTCTAGATCTCAGAAGTCTTCTTTGTTGGTGGCAAACAAGGGCTCAGTTGTTAAGACAAGATCCTATGGAATTTGGTTCCAACAGCTTTGTGTTGGACTATTTTGTAGGAAGGGAATAATTGAGTTTTCCAGAACTATGTGGAGCCAGCTTACAGAGTGGTGAAGTGAGTCAAAGGCAGAATCTTTTTTTGGGTTCTTAGCTGTAAATAGTTTGACCATACATGTAGGACCAATCTGACTAGGGTCTGGTTTCATATTATTGGATCGCCTGTATTCTGGGGTAGCTTCTTTGTGTATTCTACATTCTTGGGACTTGGGAGCCTCTTTGTGTATTCTTCTTTGGGTTCTTGATTGTTTTATAATCTTGTACAGTTTTGGGGATCCTCTTGTCCCTTCTTTATATATAATTTCCTCTTTTCACTCATCAAAAAGAAAAAAAAAACAAACAAACTTTGTGCTCCATAAAGAGGATTGGTAGTATGGATTATGAGTCCCAAAGATTGTACTTTCTTGATAAAGTCGTCTATAATGTTGTATTTTCTTGATAACGTCGTCAAAGTGTCTGTAAGGGAGAGTTTCCCATCTCTTACATGCTTTCCATCCTTGCATTTTCTTTTCCTCTCTCCTTTCTTGGCTTAACTCTATGCTTGTAACTCTTGTTTCTCCCCTTCCCCTTTAATATACATTTCCCCCGTTACCCAGCATATATATATATATATATATATATGTAGGTTTGATGGCATTGTTAACTAGAACATCCATCTAGGTCTAGTCATATGGCTTGGTCTTTCCATTTTTTTTTTTTGGTCTATTGATCTTGTTTGTGAGACATGATTTTTTTAAATATCATTTAACTAATGTTGTACTGTAAAGTTTACTCATAGTTTTTTTTTAATTCATTCTGGTGTCTGGGCTTTGTCTCTATTGTGCCTGTAAATAGCTATCTTATTTACCAAGTATTAGAATATTTGTAAAGATAGAAATTCTAAGCATGCGTACAAAACACTTCATATTAATCTCTGAAATTCTCCAGTTTAAGGAAGTGGTTCATTTCTACAGGTGTTTATGCTGATGATAGTGACATAAGGAATTTTCTGAGCAAGAAATATGGAGTACTTTCTGTTTCTGAACTGAAGGGAAATAAAGAATTTCATGAAGATCTCATGGAAAAAGATATATGCATGACTATTAGACTTCAAATAGTCTATGGAAGATTAAGCATTCGTTCTGTACGTAGTGCTTTTGAAGAGTCCATAGGTAGTAGACTCCAAAAATTTGGTGGATCAGTTAACAAAGAATTGCTTCAGAGGTAACTCATATTTTCCACTTTGATTGTCCATAGTGTTTGGCTGGTACAACTACTGTCTTAAAAAAAAGTCCTGTTTTTAATGCACGAAGTCCAAGTTTTGGGGGTCATAACCATGCCCATGAACTGTGCTATTACTTTTTCTCTATTTTACTTCTTTCTGATCTAATTTTTCTTTCCATGGTTATAATTGCCTGACCTATGGTTGGTGCACTTCATTTCATAAAGTCAATCTGCTACTCCAAGAGCCCTTTCCTTGTTGCTTCTCTTATACACCTTACTGGTAGATTGTTAGATTTAGACCTTTTCTTAGAGGATCTTCTCCATCATTTGCATCTTCTGGTTCTGTTTTTAGTCTATTATCTCTTGGTAATCATATTTCATCTTATATGTTGGTAATCTTATAATGGAATCATTAGCATTTTTTTTTAAAGTGAAACTTCCTCATCTTATTTGAAATTTTGCAAGGGAATGGAGAGCCCTGTTCTCATACAGTAGTTTCTTTTAGTTTAATGAGTAAAATATCGTTATCATCTAAAATCTAGGATTAAAAGTGTAACTTGTTTGTAATCTAACAATCCTTGTTGCAGTTTCACTTCCCAGTTTAAAGATGAATATAAGATACCACGGGGATCTATCATAGAGCTTTCAAGGGAACGGGGACATGTACTTTGCACAAAGAGTAAGACATTTTTTTTTCTTATCCTAAAATAATATTTCACATCAAATGATATATATATATACATATAATTTTTTTGCCTTTTTTCAACTCTACTTGAAAAGCCTTTTCCCAACTGCTTGGGGTTGGATATATGAATTCTGTTTTGCCATTATACTCTATTTGTGGCCATATAATCTGTTATTCACTGTTTATCATTTTGTTGCATCATCTAGAGGTGTCAACAAGCCAATCTGAGCTTTGCCTAGCTCAGCTCAGGCTCGTTAAAGAAGGATTAGGCTCAGTCTTGTCACGAGCCTGCGGTGCCAAGCTCAAGCTTGGCTTGGTTCTCTAAAATCAAGTTAAAAAATTGACAGCCCAATAGCCCATTGGTAAATCCACAACTTTTTTGGTACGATCTTCTGCATAATTAATTTCGTACATGCCTTCATTGAACAAAAAAGAAGGGAAGAAATGTTTTGTGACATGTCACACATGGTCAGTCCATCTTTATGACAAAATCAAAAGGGAAGAGAGAGAGAGAGAGAGAGAGAGAGAGAGTTTCCAAGAAACATCCCCTTTCCCCATACCCGAAGTAGTGACCACTACAAAATCCCCTTGCTATACACCCTTAAAGACCCAAGGTCTTGATCTCATGCAATCCTATAAGAAGAGCCACGGCTTTTGCCTTAGTAGAATCAAAGTGCTAAGGGGGCCCATGAAAACTCGCAACACCTTACTGTTGCAATCCCTGATAATGCAACCATAACCAGCTGGACCCGGGTTCTCCTTGGATGTTCCATGAAAGTTAAGCTTTAAAACACCAAATTGAGGGGGAGCCCAAAGCAACACCTTTGGGCTTACTGTAAGAGTGTAATAGAGATACAAGTCGTCTAACTATGAACAAACATAGATAATGACATTTCTTTGAATTCCTTTGTCACCATAAGCCAACTTCCCAGTTCCCTAATAATAGCATCAATGACTTCCCTGCAACCTTTGCTCTTGCTCTAAAAAACCCTGAGATTCCTTTCCTTCCAAATACCCCAAATAATTCCTTGGAACAAGCATCTCCAAATTAATCTTCTGCGGTCGCATACACCCCAATAATCCAATTGGCAAATGTCATCCCAAAGAGATTTAAGCATCACCCACATCCACATATGAGACAGATTTGAAAGAAAATAGTTCCTAATAGCTTCAGAAAATTCGCTGTGGAGAAATATGTGATTTGTAGATTTATGGTACCTTTTACATAACACAGACCAATTGGGAGATAATATCATAAGGGGACTCCTTTGTAGCATCTCCATAGTATTTATGCGATTTAAGACCACTATCGATGCGGACAACAAGACGAGACTCTTATATGTGCCCCCACATAAGAGGGCCAAATTCAAAGTAGAGTGTTATTTGGGTTTAATTAAAGTTATTTAGGTCTAAGGACAATTTTTTAATAAGGCCAATAGTGCCATGGCTTAATTGGGTTTTCAATTGACTTCTTGAGTTTCATTCTACATTAATTTTGGTATCAGAGCTAGGTTTCCAATAGGTCCCTATCCAGTTGGGTTCATGCAAGTATAAATCATGGTATCTTAGTTTGGGTATGAGGTATCTCAAACTCTTTCAAAATATGAAATATGGGTGAAATTTCTAAGTAAAGAGGAAATCAGATATGAACAACATTTTAATAAAGCCAATAGTGCCATGAGCTAATTTGGGTTTTTAGTTATTGGGTTGTTTTTGTAACAAGGTTTAAAAGCCATGGTTAGTTTAGGATTTTAGGTTAATCCCAAACTTATTTTAGCCTAAGTTTTCTAAGGTCAAAACTTGCCTTTTTGGCTGGATTTCAGTGTCATTAGAGAGGTTATTCAGTTACCTTTCTAATGAGGCCAAGATTGCGCAAATCCGAGGTGATTTGAGAAAGTTATGACCAAATTACTAAAAGGGTATCAGTGAGTGACGGGAATAGTGTTTTTAGAAGGTTGTGTTTTAGAAAGTCTTAAGTTTTAATAGTCTAAAGTTTAAGAAAGTGTTTTATTTAGAAGTCTTTTTGAAATTAGAAGTCCTTATTAAAAGTATCTTAATTGTTTTTAGAAAGTCAAGTTTTTATAGTTTAGTTTCAGGTAATATTTGAGTCCCAAGTTTAGGACTGTTGAAGTTGCTAAATTAGGAAAGTATATATTTTCTTTGCATTAGAAGTTTATTATTTAAAGGCACCCCTAGACATGAATTAAAACAGTAAAGAATGAATTGAATTTTGACACTTGTGTGTTGTGGGTTTGGCCTGGTTAACTTCCCTCTCTCTTTAAGGGTTGAGTTGTGATACTCTCCTTCTTTATCTTTCTCTTTCTTCTAAATCCTAACAACATCTCCATCTCTCTTTCTTCTTCCACTCTAGACACCTTCTTTCTCTGGATTCTTGTAGGGATTTTGATTCCCTATTAAACCCCTGAATTTTTCCCTTGATTCCCTTCTTCTTTGTTAGATTATTGGAAAAGATTCCACACCGGTTTTACAAAATCTCCATTAAAGAAATGAATTTGACGTAGCAAATAGAAATAGAAATCAAGGTCTGAACTTTTATAATTTCACATAGCAAATAGAAATAATGGAATTTTAACCATAGGACCCTCAAATATGTTAGAACGTATCTGCAAAATTTGTAATTTTCTGACACATAACCAGTGGTATTTTGGTTATTTCGGGATTCTGTCTTGAAATTCCATAATTTCCATTCTAGGTTTCTTTTTCCCCTTTTTCCCTTATTTTTCTTTTCTAAATTCTTTTAAATCCCTCCACTTGACTTTATTCTTCTATTATTAAATTTTCCCTAAAGTTTGAGTTACTTGGGTGGGCTTAAATTCAAGTTTTCGTTATTTTAAGTTGTGTTTTGCTTCCTCCACATCTTTTTTGAACTTCAAATTGCATTCTTGGCATTGTTCTACATCAACTGTCCAATTAAAAGCTTTGACTTTTGGAGGAACCGAAGGCTTCCAAACCCTTATAAATGGAAAAAGGGACTAGAGGACTATGGTCTTGCACAAATGCCTAAAAAAAAGATTTTGATGAAAATTGACCGAAGACTCAAGGATCCAAATCCTTTTGTCCTGAAATGAATTTGACATGAAAATTTCCTTAAGACTAGAAAGAAGGGATGCTAATACATCAATTTCCTAGTCAAAGCGGTCCCTAGAAAATTCTAAATTCCATGAGAATCTCGATTGCAAAACAGAGATAACATCCAAAATCGAAGCTTCTTTGTTTTTGGAAAGGCAAAATAATCTTGGAAAAGTGATTGAAAGATTTTGGTTCCCCTACCAAAGATCCTTCCAAAACTTTATGGACCAACCATCACCCACAACAAAGCGAACACAAGGAGAGGAAAAAGGAAGGAGATGGAACATAGAAGGTTTAGGGGATGAAATGACATCTTAGCCATTTCTGTTCAGCCCATATTTACTGAGAATTGTGAAATGCCATTAACTTTTCCTTTCGGTTGAAAATCGCCAAAGCCATATCCCAAGAAGAGCCATATTTCTTTCCTTGATGTGACCAAGCCTTAATCCACCCTTAACCTTTGGACACTAAATATGTTAATTATCTCTTTTCCATAAACAAGTTTAATTGATATTAATCCTATTACCTCTTCTCTTAGAATCTATGTTTCATCCTTTAGATCTTTAACTACCATTATTTTTAATCCATTTCCATTATTGTCTTCTCCTGTAAATGTCAGTTTGTAGCCATCAATCTCTTTAGTTTTACTCCTTTTCTAGTTAGTCTCTTGTAATGCTATTTGGACTCTCGTTTTCATTGCATTTGCAAACACCATACTTTTACTTTTCAAGGTTTCTCTATGTCAAGTCACAAGGCAAATTTTACTCTCTAGGACTAGCTTTTCTACCCACATTCCACACTAGTACATGGTGTGGAACTCTTACCTACTTTTCATTGCAACCAGAGACCGATGCAACATGTTTCTCTTTGGAGACACCCTAGGTAACTTTTGCTCATTTCTCATTGCACTTGAGTTGCGATATAGTGCGTCGCTTTTGTGGAATGCCCTAAGATATGCACAACCAATGAATTTTAAGGGTTTTTTTTTTGGTTTTAATGGGGTTAGTTACTGGTTTTGGAGGCTGTGTATCTAATTTCACTGGTGTTCATATTTCTTTGTGCTTGCTTGATCTTTGGTGCATTTTTATTTTTTACTTCTTCTTACTCATGCATGGTTTCTATGATTAAAGAAGCATATAGCATGAATTTGGACAACATGACCCAACACAAATTTGAACTTTGTTCAGGAGATATTTGAAGTGTGTTACTTTATAAATGATACCTTAGATCCACGTCGTTCATTAGTTAAATGTGATGATAAAAAAATCAATTGGTCTTCCTTGAAAGACTGTTGTAGTCCTTGGAACATATGGTCCACATTCCAAATGCTCTATTGGCCCAAGCTTCCCCTCTTTACTTTAAACTTAAGTTTCCAAATTGATGTGGACAACATTATGCAACTTATGTATGTGTCACCACACAAGTGAGCAAGGTTCAAGTCTTGTGTTATGTATGGGTTCTTTTAATTGTTTAAGAGGTGGGTTAATTTTGTAATAAGACCAATAGTGCTATGGTTAGTTTAGTTTTTTTGGGTTTTTAATTGTAATCCTGTTTTTCACTTGGACCCACTTTTTCTATGGCCAAAACTTGAGTTTTTAGCTTGATTTTGGTGCCATTAGATAGATTATTCAATTACATTTCTAACGAGATCAAGATTGCACAAATCTGAGGTGATTTGGAAAGTTATGATCAAATTACTATGGGGGTGTCAATAAAAACGGGAATATATATATATATATATATATATTTGAAGTCTTAAGTTTTAATTTTAAGACAAGTTAGTTTTTAGAAAGTTTT
>JAOXJP010227974.1:0-11203 GCA_025762735.1 Platanus orientalis | reverse complement strand
AAAGCAATTAACTGTCTCTCCTAAAACCCTAAGGTTGTAGGAGAGGTTAGAGTTAATATACTTAATATATTTCAACAAACTGGGGATAGGGTGGGTCTATCGCATAAACAGTCATCTGTATCAGTGACAACTTTTTTAGGTGCTGTTTTATAAAACATTACATACTGTAAATAACTTTGAATTCAAATTTTATTAGATTATCTTCATATAAACTGCTTTATATCACTTCAAATTAACAACCAATTACCAAAAATATTAATTTGAGATTAGAAAGCAAAGAATCTGAACTTATAACAGTACATTCCGGAGAAAACTGAAATTAATAATGTGTATTGAGGGACTGACAATGATTGTATTACCTGATAAATATAGAAAACACGGTCTGATGCACTTTCAAGCTGTGCGTCTGAATAGTTGATTGGAGACCGATAGTGAGTTCCCATCAAGAAAAGCCTCAAAGCCAGTGGATGGTAAAGGTCTATAACCTGAGCAGGATCACATGCTTATAGTAGTAGTAGTAATAATAATAACAATAATAAAGAAAAAAAATTAATATCCAAGTTGAGGCTAGCTGCAAACTAAGCTGCGCATGGTAGAAAGGAGCCAGCTGCCATCAGCAAAGACAAAAAGGAATGCTGCAGACTACTTTAAGTTCCATAAATACCTGCCGGATTGTGAAAAAGTTCCCAAGTGACTTGGACATTTTCTCCGAATCAACAGTGACAAATCCATTGTGTATCCAGTAGCTTATGTTGCTCTGGTTACAGGCTGCACAGCTCTGAGCGATTTCATTTTCATGGTGGGGAAATACAAGGTCCATCCCTCCACCATGTATATCAAAAGAATAACCAAGATAAGCAGCACTCATTGCACTGCACTCAATATGCCACCCCGGCCTTCCAGGCCCCCATGGACTGTCCCAAAATGGCTCCCCTTCCTTGGCAGACTGCAACCAATGGGAGCTAAGCTTTCAATTATCTATGTCTATAAATATACCAAAAAAAAAAAAAAAAAAAAATCAATGCTTCTCCATATACTCACTTTCCATAGAGCAAAATCAGAAGGATTTTGTTTCCTGGAGTCCACAGCAACCCTTTCACCTGCTCGATTATCTTCTAATTTCCGCCCAGATAGTCGTCCATATTCAGGGAACTTTTCTACAGAAAAGTATACATCTCCATCAACTCTGTAGGCACAACCATGGTCAAGAATCTGTCAAGAAAGCAAGTCACCCAAAGTCATTGTTCCATACCCGGTCGATTTTGATTATAACAATCATCAAACAAATAATAATAATAATAAAAGAAGTAGATTCGAATTCTTATCATTTAATGGTGCAGTCTTAAACAAATGATGAAGCTTAGGGTTGAGGGTTCAGTCAAAGATTAACCAACACTAGTGACAGAAATTTACAAGGGTAAGAAAGTCCATCAGCACAGCCAGGTCCAGAAGATGAGTTTCAACCCGTTTCAGCTTAAACCAATTTTCCAACGCTTTATGGTTTGTGAGTTCACCAAAATCTCAAAAATTTCAGACAAATAAATCATAAATCATAATAAATAATTTTACCATATTGGATCTTCTGGAATCTTCTCTTGTAATGATTTCAGCCGTTACTATTTTTCCTTGGATTTTTGCAGTGTGGATCCTCAGAGATGGCTACTACCTCCCAAGAATGTCCTTGAGTTTTGAGTTTCCAAGAGGCTGGACAGTGCAACAAAAATAAATATACATGCACAGATCCTTTCTATTCTGAACTTAAAGACCATTTGCTTCACCAAATGCAATTATCCTTAAAACCATAGCCTTGTAGAACTGCTTGCACTACAGAAAGTTCAGTTCTTTCTTCCTAATTCACATCCCACCCTCAAATCCCTCCTGTGTAATATTTACCAAGGCTTGCAGCACAAAAAAAGGTCTAGACAAGCTTTAATATCTCATCTCCCAAGTCATTGCTATCTTCTCCAATCAAGGCATTCTATCTCTTTTATTTCAACCAAGCACACTTTGAGCTTATGGCTCTGATAAATATGAATATAATCAAGAGTGTCTTAAACCAACACTTTACAATGTTGGCACAGGCCTAGGCTCACACAAGTAAGATACCCATTTCCAGTTATTAAATACAAACGCATTTTTTGACGACTATTTTCTTGTTTTCTTAAGTTATAGATGAGGAAGATAAGTAAAACTGGAATAAACACACACACACACACACACACACACACACAAAAAAAAAAAAAAAAAAAGAGTATAAATCTACAAGAATTAGTGCTTTTTGTATTAGGGTTTCAAGTAGAGGAAGAAGAAGAAGAAGAAAAGAGAAAGTGAGGGAGAATAAGTATGGAGAGTGTAGAGAGACTCTCACATACTTTCATGTACAATAAAAGAAGGATACGATACAAGAATACATGAGAAGGGAATTTACAAGTATACCCTTGTACAATGCTAGACATATGTACCCTTACACATATTATCCCATATACCTATACACTCAACACTCCCCCTCAAGCTGATATGTAGATATTATGCATACCAAGCTTGCCAACTATCTTATTGAAACTAGGACTACATAGACCTTTAGTGAACAAGTTGGCCAACTGATCTTCAGTCTTCACGAAGGGAATAGAAATCTGTTCATTTTGTAACTTCTCCTTGATATAGTGCCTATCAACCACAAACGTGTTTGGTCATATAAAGCTGAACTGGATTGTGAGCAATGTTGATCGCAACTTTATTGTGTCACAATACAAGTTCATAGGACCTTGGGAGCTAAATCCCAACTCCCTCAAGAGGCCTCGAATCCATCCATTCGCTATGGCATGAAACTCATCTTCCACACCCACCAATCTTGCTACAACTGGCTACTTTTTGCTTTGCCATGTAACAAGATTACCTCCCACAAATGTACAATATCCTAATATAGATCTCTTGTCTTCTATAGATCAAGCCCAATCTATGTTTATGAAGGCTCCTATTCGAAGATCCTTTACGTCAACATACAAGAGCCCTTGGCCTGAACCTTTCTTCAAGTATCGAACAATACGGTGTATTGCTTCTAGTGGGAGCGTGCATAAACTATCTAACCACTCCAAGAGCATAATAAATATCAGGTCTAGTCAAGGTCAAGTAGATCAGCTTCCCAACCAATCTCTAATAACAACCAACATCAATATTCCTATGACTTTTATCTACTTGGAGGCGATGATTAGACTTAATGGGTGGGTGTCTCACATGATCTGCACCCTAGCATAACAGTCTTAAAAGATATCTAAAACATATTTGTGTTGGGATAAGAATATACATTTCTTGAATCTAACAACCTCAATGCCAAGAAAGTATCTAAGGTTTCCCAAGTCTTTAATCTTGAACTCTTTGTCTAAAAAGCTCTTCAGATTATTGATCTCACATTGATCATTATCTGTAACAACAATGTCATTTACATAAACAATAAGAGTTGTCACTTTTCCATGTTGATTCTTGACAAAGAGTGTGATAAGCCTAACACTGTCTATACCCATTTTTTAGCATAACACTATAAAATATCTCAAACCATGCTCTAGGGGATTGCTTAAGCCCACATAGAACCTTTTTTAGGCGTTATACTTTCCCTTTTCTAATAGAATGTAGAAACCCCGAAAAAAAAAAAAGAAAAAAAAAGCTCATGTAAATTTCTTCTAGGAGGTCTCCATGAAGGAATGCATTCTTAACATCTAGTTGGAATAAAGGTCACCCATGATTGGAAGCAACAGAAATCAATATGCAAGTATAATTCATCTTTGCACAGGGGCAAAGGTTTCCTAATAATCTATCCCATAAGTCTGTGTATAGCTCTTGGCTATTAATCTAGCATTATATATCGCCACAGTGCCATCAAATTGCAACTTCACAAAAAACACCCATCTGCACCCAACAAGCTTCTTTCCTCATGGAAGGTCTACAACATCTCATGTGCTGATTTTTTTTTTTTTTTTTTTCTAGGGCCTGCATTTCCTCCTCTATTACTCTTCTCCACTGAGGTTGAGATAGAGCCTGAGATACGTTGCAAGGAATTAAAACATAATACAATAAAGCGGGAAAAACTCAAAACATAAGGGAGAAAGAATCATAGCACACATAGTTAGCAATAAGATGTTTTGTACACGAACGGATATACCTTTCCTAATAACAATATAAAAGTGAAAGATCTGAAATAAGATGATCAATACCTAAAGAAGTAGAGACAAATTGGAGAGGCACATGAGATTCAAAAGTAAGGACAATCATTTTCTTTCTTCGAACAAACACCTTTGTAAAGTCTTTCACCTAAGCACTGTTTTGAGTGATTTCCACTGGTTCCTTCTCCTTTTAGACCACTATTGACTACTTTTTCTCATGACTACATTGTTCCATGGACTGGTGGCCTCCATCACTATGAAAGGAGTATGGAGGAAAAGGTAAAAGAAGAGACAACTCATCTTCACCTTCACGACTAATCTTCTTTTGAAGATGAGGCTATCCAAAAGAAAAGAAATGAATGGTCTCATTAAAATTACATCCATAGACCCAATCCATTTCCGAGTAGAAGGGTGATAACACTCGTAGCCCTTCTAATTTAGAGCATACCCAAGGAAGATATAATTAAGATCCTTAGGACCTAATTTGATTCTACCGAACTTCGGAACATGAATATAAATATACAACTAAACACTTTAGGAGGAAGAGAAGACCCAAGAGATAAACATGAGAGGAGATCAAGAGGAAATTTAAAGCCAAGAATGCAAAAAGTAAAATAGTTCATCAGGTAAGAAATCTATAGGGCTGAAGTCCAGAAAATTTTTGGGCACATGTATATGTAAAAGCAGGGCACGAGTGATCTCAAGAATATGACGATTCTTTCTCTCAGCGACTCTAATATATTCTGCAGTACCGAAACACGTAGTTTGATGAAAGATGTCATGGTGAGAGAGGTAAGAAGTGAAGGCATGAGACATATTCTCCACTATTATTCAAACGAAAAACCTTGAATTTAGTGTCATAATGAGTTCCAACTAATTTTTGAAACAACTAAAAGGTCAAAAAAATCTCATTCTTGGATTTTAACAAATAAATCAAAGTAACTCTAGAGTAATCATCAACAAAGGTCACAAAATAACGGTAACCAAACAAAGAAGCAATTAAGAAAGGTCCCCACACATTAGAATGAACAAGGACAAATAAGATAGTTGATGAGGACATCATGGCCGAGATGATGATTGGACCATATTCACAATTACTCTAGTTGCTCTTTTATATATATATATATATATATATATATATATATTTTATGTTTTTATGTCTCTTGCTAGAGAGGGACACATGTTGGCGAGGGTATTTTAGTCATAATACATGTTTAGGGGTATTTTTGCTATTTTATTTTGAGTGGAGGGTTATTTTATAATAATAGAGAGAGAGGGTTTCTATTTTATGTTTAAACCTAGCCATGGGACTCTCTATAAAAGCCCACGACTAGGTCTTTGCAACTTTCTCGAATTTGAAATAAGAAAAGCACTTTGTTTCTCACAACTCTTTCTTCTATGTGTATATCGTAGGTTGAAGAAACCCAAAAACCTGAAATGGGTCTAGGTCACTACATAGTTTAACGGTTGTGGTGGAGGCCACTCCCTTCCCCTAGGATTATAGGTTCTTTTTCTCCTTTCTCTAATCTCCTTTTCAATTTTACTCTTTAAATTTACTGTGTCAGGTGATATTCTCATATAAGGAACATCACCATTACTTTGTGGTGTGAGTTTCTAATCAATCATTAGTCTAAGAAGGTCCTAATACCCTAGGTGACAACATTAGAAGCCTTCACAAGTGCTGGCCCTCAATCTTACAGTCGTTATCCCCATTTGTATAAGCAACAGGTGTGATTTCATATCCAAAACTAGTTTTGGAAGATCACTTCCCAACTGCAACTGACATTTTCTTTAGGTGGTTTATGGTACCTTGAAGCTTCTGAACATCAGGACAATCTTCTCTAGATGCACAACTAGCAGATTGAATCTCATCAAATCGACTTCCCGTCTGGTTTGGTTACTCTCAGGCATTAAAACAGAGGAACAAGTCCTTATGGGAGATCAAGTCCTGATTTGAAACCACTTGAGCTGTGATATTGGAACTTCTCCAGGTTATTGAACACCCTTGGGCGACTCCAACAACACTCCCTTCCCTCCTGGATATGACCTCCATGCATGGAGTCTCTATCTTGACATCCAAGGCTGGCGGCATGAAGGCTATCTGAAGCTAGATGACATCCTCATGTAAATCTCTCTCAGATTTGTTCCTTAGCCTTTGATTTGAAGAAAGAACCTCCTACAAGTAATGAAGCATTCCATAACATCAACAAATCACGTAAACCATCATGGGTTGGCAGCATATATCGAACTCCCACAATAGCTAGATTGTGGACTCTTTTGGACTTATATTGAACCTGCATTACTGTTTTCCTATACCCTTCTTTAGGTTTAAATACACACTTTTTTGCTTCTAACTGTACCTCACATGAGCCCACACCCTATACTTAATACATCCCATATAAAGAACCAACTTTGGATGACACTTTTCCTTGGTTATTCACATGTTTTGATCACCCTGTTCATCACTTTATTACCATCTTGAAAATTTTGGACAGCAGCCTAACTAATTTTTGATATCTAGTTTAATGGATATCTTAGTCATATTGTTAGGTTTAATTCTGTCTAGTGTTTTGTATGCACTAACTCTTAACATGCATGATGAATTTAACTCAAAGACTCGCTTGAATTAGTGTGTGGATGTACAAGTAGGAATCTTGTTTATTTTTCTCTATTACTTTACCCATTGTACTCCTATCTCCTGACCACATACCCAATAACCTCCACGTGTGCTGCATCAATAGTACTACCACTCATACTAGGAGGAATATGAAGAACGATAATACTTGGTTAGTTCATAGATTTCACAATGGAAATCTGTAACAATAACTAATCCCAAAATAGTTTTTTAACATGGAAAATGAGATATGGCCAAGACGAGAATGCCACTAAAGAACCTAACCATACTGGGAAGAGGAAGGAATAGAAGGGGAGAGGGGTTATTGAACTATAGGTGATGGTAATGGTGTTTACTAGGCTATAGAGGCAATAGATAAACATCCATACATAAGGTACAACCTTTAATCCTGATGACCTCTACCAATTGTCTTCTCCTCTCCCCCCCCCCCTTAGTCCTGGAAAACACAATATGAAAGAAAAAAGTAACATTACAATTCAAAGCTTTGATAATATGACTAACAAAAACAAGGTTCAACTTAAAATTGAGAACATGAAACACAGAGGACAATGGTAAGGAAGATGTAAGAGGAATAGAACAAGTACCAGCTACAGAAGATAAGGAGCAATCGACAATATATACTTTGTCTCTGCTAGAACAAATATGATAAGAAGAAAAAATACTATATTTACCAATCGTGATGAGATGCCTTTGAAAGAATGATCCAAGGATGCCTAGGCAGGGAGCTATAAGAAGAGATTGAAGTACCAAAACATTTTTCATTTTTATTTTTATAGGTGAAGTACCAAAACATGCAGAGGAAACACAGCAAGACAAAACTATGTCATAAGTCTCCAGATAGAGGCTACTTCTTCTAGGAAAAAATCTAGAAGACAAAAGGCAGACATGTTTGCAATAAGATCCAAGACCAAGAGTAGAAAGAATCACCTCGAGATACACCAACAATCCCAAGCAATACTAGGGTCTAACCTTGCCAAACACAAGCCACCAATCTGCCACAAAGTGGAACACACGACCAGTGAACCCACAACACTCATGGAAGGTTCACAGAGTCAAATAGCACCAAAACACAGCTACTTCTTAAATAAAGCAATTAACCGTCTCTCCTAAAACCCTAAGGTAATAGGAGAAGGATGAGTTAATATACTTATTATATTTCAACACTCCTCCTCAGGAGGGACACTCATGGACATAAACCCTAAGGTAATAGGAGAAGAATGAGTTAATATACTTATCATATTTCAACACTACTACACACCACAACCATCAACAAACAACACATAAACTACTTCGAAACAATGACTAAAGCATACACACCACTTCGAAGTTGCAGAAATGCAGCAGTACCACATATTATAAATGGAAAAGGCTGCTAAGCACCACAGTAGAGACAGCCAACAACTAAAATAGTCTAAACACAATGTTGTTAGTACAAAGAATCCATAGCTAGAGCACAACAAGGAGGAAAACACCATATAGTTGTCGAATACCAAAGGTAGCTCAACAGTCAAAAAGAAACAACTCCGCGATATCACAATACCACGTTTAAAGACGTACTACAGGAGTTGGCAATGAACAACACATGGCCAAACACTCATAAACCTTTGAAGGATGCCCTGAATCAAACAAAGGAGTTGTTGTATTATCGCTTTATAGTCTTCACAGAAGTTCACAAGCCGAGATATCACTCATACGATGTGGTAGGAGCCTCAAAACACACCAACAATGAGTTATACTATCATAAACCACCATCCAGTTGTGCAACTCCGTAGAGAACATCCATACGACTGGTCCACATACCATTAAACATTCAAACAATTAATCACAATATCTGTGCAGAGAAAATAGAACCCAAAAACCGCATATATAGGGACTGGAAAAGAAACGGTACTACACCTTTAATACTCAACCATTTGCCACAAAATTTGTTTCATGTGAACCATATCACATAGATCAACTAAGATCAACTGATCTCCTTTGAAATACCCAAAAAAAAAAAAAAAAAAAAAAATAGAAATTCAAATATAGCTCCAATTAATCTCAAATTTGCACCATTAGAACCAAAAAATTCAGATGACCTAGGAGCTTGAAAAACCTGACAAGACCTGATGACGTGGTTGTACAGATCGCTAACATTAGTAGGTCCCCTGTGAAGCTCTTCTCTTGCTCAGTAGCTCTTGGTTTATTCTTGGCTCTGATACCAAGTAGAAATCTATAAGATTTAGTGTTTTTTGTGTTAGGGTTTCAAGTAGAGGAAGAGGAAGAAGAAGAGGAAGAAAAAGAAGAGAAGAAGAATAAGGAAATTGTGGGAGGATACGTATGTAGAGTGTAAAGAGATTCTCACATACTTTAATATACTATAAAAGTGGGATACAACACAAAAATACATGAGAAGGGAATTTACAAGTATACCCTTATACAATGCTAGACGTAAGTGACATTACATGTATTATCCAACATACCCACACACTACACAATAAAACACATGAGAATTAAGAAGAATATTTATCAATCATGGACAATTTATAATTAGTACCACTAAATCAAATTCTTAGTTTCTGTGCCACGTTCTGCATAATATCTCATGGGCACAAGTGTCAAAATGTCAGGTCACATTTTTGGGGTAGGAGAGCTGGGATTGAATCCCGCAACTTAGCTGAATGAACTACAGGTCCCAGGCCTCCAACCCAACAGTTTCCAGGCATAAGGACCCACACTGCTCATTTTATTGACGAATAGAGTACCTGCTTAATCATATCAATGATTTGGGGCATGTGATCGGAGACACGTGGTTCCACAGAAGGAGGAAGGCAGTGAAGATATGTCATATCACGACAGAATTCTTCGCAAAAACGTCTGCTCAAACTTAATGGATCCTCTCCCATTTCATTCGCTCTAGCAATAATCTACAGAATCCAGAATCTAAAGTCAGTTTTCTTGTCATACATATGTAAGAGAAGCAGTTCAGTTCAGGTTCAAGTCCTGCAGCATAATAACACCATGCCATACTAAAGGTGCCAATCATGCAAAGTCACAAACTATTGAATAAACAAATATACAAACTGGAAAGCAAGGACAGTACAATAGTAATGATAAAAGAATTATAGGCAGTTTAAGATTCGTATGTATGTGATGATGAAACATAACACCATTATTTAAACATGTAAGAGTTAGGGGCAGCAGTGAATGAAGTGGTCTCATGCATCAGACTTAAAATGACAATTTTATCCTGTGGGAAGCTATAATTTAGAAATAATAAGTTTTGACAAGGGCATCTGACAAGAGAAAATATTTAAAATATAAATAGCCTCATTTTCCTCATTGTTACAAATTCCTACAGCAATACACTAGGTAGATTCAGAACCCCACCTACAGGAAATGTGGTTCTTTTGTAAAAGTTAAAGTTATTCAGGAGCGAGAAACATTGTATGTAATATTGATCTTAACTGTATTTAATAAGAATATATAAGTAGAATTTTCTAGATGTGATTTCTCTTAGATAACAAAAATAAATTCTCATTTCTTCCTTCCTGAACTCTTTATAATAGAGGAAGTCAAGTGGCGATGGGCATGTCCAATAGTGAAGGTTTACTTTTCACTATGTATATGTTTTAAGGCTAGGTGCTTCTGATGCAGAAGCTTATTCAACCTCACAGGACCAATCACATTAGTTGATTGGTAGCCCACTAATCCAGACCCACACTCTTCTGGATCCAAGAAGTCCAGGTCCATCACCCTTACATCTCTCCAAGGTGTCAGATCACATGAAGCCTATGTTCCATAACCAAAGTGACAACACGTTTCTCAAACAAAAGCCTTGCACCAAGGCAACCAACCCAAATGGTATAATCAACATACTCAATCCAGCCCATTTGTTAGTCATCGAACATTTTAACTTGAATTATGTAATTTGGGTTAGTTTGAAACTTTTTAATATTAACTATTATCTATTGGAAAAAGACTCATGGAAAACCTCATTGGAATCTACATAGGTCCAAAACTAGAAAATTTCATTTAAATTGGGAAACAAGTCAAAGGAAGGCTTACTTGTAAGTTCGTTCTTAATTAGAGTACAACAAGGAATAGGTCTATAGGGTCATAGATCTGTCTATGAATGGGTTGCTAGGAATTTTTTTAAAGTGGGCGGGGCTGTCTTCGGAGAATAAGGTTTAAGTACTAATTTCACCTGTTCCAATTGTTATTTGAGTGCTTTATTGCCATTGGGTTTGGCTCCTTTACAACATGACTGTGTGATATACTACACCAGCTTCATTCATGTTAAAAGCTATTTTCACTTTTCAGTCTTGAAACGACTCATATTCAAAATTGCACCTATTATCGTGGGATCAAGCTTATGAGCCATACAATGAAATTATGGGAGAGAGTGATTGAACATCGACTAAGACGTGAA
>JAOXJP010227973.1:0-11204 GCA_025762735.1 Platanus orientalis | reverse complement strand
TCTCCATCCAATGGTCTACCTCTCAAAAGCATCAGTGTATCAGCCTTTGATGTTTAAGGCCATTAATTGTAATCGAAACATAATAAAGACGAGATGTTTTGTAGTAAAACTAACACAAAGAAAACAACTGCTTATTACATATAAAGTGTTTCAGTACATGTGATCATATAAAAGATTACAAAATCTAATGAAGTATAAAGTATGTAGGGGTCATCCCCTATACAATACAAAAAAATAGTAAACATCCGCATATGGGGTCACTGCGGCCCCCTCTTCCATGTATATTTTTTGTCACTACTGCCAGGTCTACGAGCAAGTATTTGGGTCATCCGTGGACTTGCGCTAGGAGGAGGAATTAGGGCCTATGGAGCACTAGGAGGAGGAGGTGGGGCCTGTGGAGCACTAGGAGGGGGTGGGGCCTGTGGAGTAATGC
This sequence comes from Platanus orientalis, assembly GCA_025762735.1. NCBI lineage: Eukaryota > Viridiplantae > Streptophyta > Magnoliopsida > Proteales > Platanaceae > Platanus > Platanus orientalis. Next base: position 10,771 of record JAOXJP010227973.1, on the reverse strand, counting down.
GAGTTAGGGCCTGTGGAGTAATGCGAGTTAGGGCCTGTGTAGCACGTGAAGGAGCATTTGGGCGATGTGCAACCGATGAAGATGGGGCATGGGGATCTCAAGATGCGGTGTCGATGTCATCTCGTAAAACCTGCCATACACGATGCAACGTACTAATCAATTTATCCCTCTGCGTCTCCTTGATACCGCCATCCATAAGAGAAAATAATCTGCAATGCACGCTCATTGCATTGAAATAAAATATACCAGAAAGTTTAGGATGAATACATTTTTAATGATTAAAAAAATAATTAACATAGACATGCAAACATTAAACGATGTACCTGAATGACAGTATCAATAGGTATGGTACCCTGCGTAGGTGGCCGGGGTGCACCGCTAAATCGATTGAGTGGATTTTGTATGTGTATATGGGACATACACTGATACCACTTTATATAATCAATGGCACACTTGGAGGGGTACGCGGCTGACACAGATTTATGCACATCAGATAACACCTGGCTTTCTCACACCTCCTAGAACTACTCTAAATATGCATATACTAGTAGATACGTGCTAGCGGACGCACCATGAATACCTCGAGTAGGGGCTACGGGAGCTGGGGGGATGACCTGACCCCGCCCAAACTACCGTAAGACATGCATGGGATGGTAGGGCTCCATGATCTCCAGGCACCTCAATAACCCATGAAAATATATAATGTCTTGGAATGCATGGTGTTCCCTACAATCGGTGTATGGTGTTCATCTCACTTGCATAAACCATATAAAACGTACATTAAAATAGTAAAGATTGTCATAAACTACAAAGATATACATCAATAACATATTAAAAATGTTAAAAAAATAACTAACAATACCTCATGGACCACCCATGCATCAATAGTCTCTCGTAAATCCCTCAAATTGTCCCCAAGGGACCTCCTCTCCTTGCATGACTTCCAACACTGCACGCGTGGCTAGTGATCAAGGTAGTTCATGTTACGATGTAGCTCTAAGGGACGAAAGTGCTCATAAATCCATCCCTCGAGTAACATAACATAACCTGTCATCTGCTTAGCCTGAATTCGGTTGGCAATCCTGAGTTGACGATAAATATAAGCCAATGCTCTAGCACCCCATGCTTATGTATGGACCTTATCTAGGTCTCTTAGCAACACAAGAAAATGAATGGGAACCCGTGTACACATCTTGTCTGCAAACAACGTACACCCCAAAATATACAACAAATATCCCATGAAAGCATATCTAATCTGATCCTCACTCCAGGCATCAGTAATCACTGAAAATCTAAGCCTTAACCACTCCATCCTCACTGCCTGACTCTGTTCCCTATCCAACTCCTCATGTGACTCCTCTACCATAACCCCTAGTGTCTCAGTTAGTTGTGTCTCAGCTGCTCCGCTAGATAACTAGGCTGGCTTAACCTGGATGGAGGTCCCTGTCACTGGAATCCCAAGCAAAGTGTAGACATCATCAAGTGTGATCGTAAGCTCCCCAAATGGCATGTGAAATGTATTAATCTCAAGGTACCAATGCTCAACAAAGGTGGAGATGACTACTTGGGTGACGGACCGGTATGATGCATTCACTAAAGGATATGGACTTAATTGCCTCACCAACTCTATAAACTTAGAGTTCTGGACACCCCGGACCTCTACCTGCCACTTATCAAACTTGTCTGTGTGACTAATACATTTCAGCGGCTCATGCTCCTACAAAATAAATAAAGAAATAGTGTTAGCACAGTAAGCACGTATGGAATAGCATAAATAAATAGCCAAATACATAAAATAACAAATAAATACCCTTTGTTGCCAGATCAATGAAGCAACATGTGTGGAATAGTTGTCTAATAGGGTGGGGTCCTTTAGAGCTCCAGGAATATCGGGGGTCGGTGGTGGCTACGGCACCACTACTCGCTCCATAGTAGGTACGGTCTCACCCACTATTGAGTCTATCACAAAATCCTCAACAGTCACGTGAGATGCCTCTCCCCTAACTCGATAGACGTCCTCAACCCTGCATCGTCGCACAGATGCGGTCGATGCCACTCATGAAGGACTGACCTCCATATTTGTCATATGCCAAGAATCAGATGTTAGAATAGTGTCTAGAGGCATTAAATAAAAAAAAATTTAAAAAAAATTGAAAATATTTAATGAAGTAAAAAAAATTATAAAAAATAAAATAAAAAACAATCTTAGGCCTGTTTAACCCTGAGATGCCGAACATGCCTGAAGGAGTTCGACATCACCATGCCGAACACCTTTAGGCCTGTTCAGCATCACAGTGCCGAACATGCCTTAAGGAGTTCGGACTGGTTAGGCCGAACATGGTGATGTCGAACTCCTTCAGGCATGGTCGGCATCACAGTGCCGAACATGCCTTAAGGAGTTCGGACTGGTTAGGCCGAACATACTGTGAGGAAGAAAAAAAACTGAAAAAAAAACCATAACATTTTAAATAAAACGTTGATTTATTGAAATTTAAAGTAAATAGTTGATGTTTATGCTTCTTTAAACTAATGTTTTCCAATTAATTTATTTGGATGGTATTTTTGAAGATCTTTTTTAACAAAAAAATAATCTCTTACATGACTGATGGATGACGGCGTCGTCGGTGCTAGAGGTTGATGGTAAGTTCTGTTGTCATCATGGAGGCATGATTCAGTCGTCGGTGATGCTAGTGGGAGGGATGAAACAGTTGGACGTTGGATGCGGGTTGGAGGGAATTTCAAATGGAGGTGTGCATATTAAAACATAGCAGGGAAGGGTTAAAAATAGATAAGGGTATAATTGAAACTTATGGAGGTGTGCTTACAAAAACTTGAGGTGCGAATATAATTTCCCTATTTTTTTACACCTTAACACTGTTTTTTGAACCCTAACACAATATATGTTTACTTATAACTCACCATAAACACTACAGGCAATTTGTCATCACAAAACATTTTCATCTTATAAATTTCACTCAAACTTCCTTTTTCGAGTTAGTTTCCTTTTTTTTATATTTTCGCCTAGCAATCAGTAACCCAACCCTAAGATTACTTTAGCGTTCTTTTTTTTTTGGGGGGGGGGTTGGATATTTGCCTGGGTCTATGAAGTTTAGCTAATTTATCAATTAATCAAGTATTTTAAAATATTTGAAAAAAAATTATGTAAAGAATAAAAAAAGTTAATTATCAATCAACAAAATTTTTAATTTCTTTTTATTGTTTGTATTTTAATAATTTCAAAATAATAAGCATTAACTATATTAAATAAAATAATATTTGTGATTGTTATCTTGGCTAAATTATTTCAGAATTAGAAAAATGGAATTGTTTTTGTTTGTAATCTGTATATATTTATGAAAAATCTTTCTACATGAGATGGTTGTGGTACAGTCTCTCCTAGGAAGAGGTCGGGATATCAAGTCCCACACTGATTGCCCCTCCTTGCTAGTGGTAATGCGGGTTCACCCTGTGTAGCAATTAGTAGCCCTAAGTGGCCTTACCCAAAAAAAAAAAAAAATGGAGGCTTTGAGATAAGAAAAAAAGAAAAAAATTGAGAGTTATAATTTAATCATATTGTTGAGAATAAAAGTGAGATAAAAAAATATGGTATGTTTGATTGATCCATTCAATCCCAATACTCTTTAAAATTAAGAAAACCCACAAGTAAAAAAATGAAATAAAATAGTTATTATATATGTGGAAAATTTGAGCATTTTATATGAAAATGCCTATACCGAAAAAATGGAGTATATAAAATAAATGATGGCTATAGTGATTAAGATTATGAAAATTCGGCTAAATCCATATTAATGATAAATATAAATTTAATTTAATTTAGTGCAATTTTAAATGTTGTTTTGCATGTGCTAAAATCCAAAAATCTTCATTTGTAGAAAATTCACTAAATAAGTGACTTTGAAATTTTATTTAATCTGAAAATTTTATTTTGTCAAAAAAAAAAAAGATTTTGTTGGGAAACAGTGTCCAAAAAAAGGGAAGAGTGAGAATTCCAATTAAATACAACGAGAAATCCGATAAATTTATTTTGTCGAATAATGAGATTTTTATTGGCAAAGGGTGTGTCAAAAATGATATTTTCAAATTTAATGAAATGAGAAATCCATACATATTTGTCTGAAGCACAATGTTGTAAAACAAATTATTAGGAATTAAGTGATGCCTTAAGTTCTGTGCAGTCAAAGGAATAGTTGACTTATTCAATTATTAAAGACCTTGCAAAGAAGATACTAGTTAGAATATAAAAAAGAATGGGGTTAAGACCTATAGAAAAATTGTTAGTGACTGTAACTCAACCGTAATGTTTTAATGGGATAACAAATCACTGAATAATATATCAAAACACTAAGTAATACAAAATGAAGAGTTGTTCATCTTGCCCATTCCTATGACATAAACTTAGTAATAAAAAATTAAGACTAAAACGTTGTGGTGGTTAAGTTAATAAGACTCTTAATTAGTTTATAGATACTTAAGAATAAAGGTCAAGTTACAGTGACAACTCAGATAAATTCATTGATATCAATGTGGGAGTGGAGCCGCTCCTTATGGGACATGGGTTATTTCTAGAGCATTGATAAACATGATATGTACACCTGACTGTAATGTGTAAGCCTTGAGAAACAATACTAAGATATTGTTTATTTATAGTTGAATTTTATTGTATTGTAGATATGTAGTTCAAGACGTAGTTCACTACATATTCTGATACATGAGAATTTAATACAAGTGAAGATTCAAATCCTAGTATACCTTATTCTATACACAATTCTTAAAATGCCTAGATTATTTATTATTATTTTGAATTGGGTGGGGGGAATTGTTACTATTTTATTAAATTTCAAAATAATATTTAAGTAAGAATCATTGTATGCATTAATTGGTTAAATATTTTATTATTAAAAGAGATGTTGCATGCATTTAAACATTCAAAAATTCTTTGAAATATTATATTTATAAGTGAACCGTTTTGTGCATTTGAGATTTGAACTATTAAAATACTCATAATTGAAAAGTCAATAACTTATGTTGTAAACCATTATATGTGTTTTCTAAGGAATTCCATTCAAAAAATTTAATATTATATTTAAAAGAAATTGCTCTATGCATTTGTATGAATTCAATTGTAATCGTTACAAACATTTGAATATTATATCATTTTAATGTTGCAGTCTTTTAAGTGTTGGGTGTTAAATGATCCAACGGAATTCTAGATATAGTTATGCATATATCAAATGAAAAATGCGAGTGAGTTAAGTTATTAAAGAATAACATTGCTTTGTGGGTATTGTATTTTTGTGAACAACATCATTATTTAGGTTTATCTTCTTTCTCTTTTTGAGCATTTTGTGAAATGGCTAGTTGTACTAAGCAAGTGCAAGCAAGGTACAATAAGAAATTGTGGCTCGATTGTATCCTAGAGACTTAATCGTCAAAACCTTATACACCGAGAGGGGATGATTAACGTATTAGAGAAAATGACCACCATATTGTGCCTTCGAGCCAATACGATCTCCTACAAACCCCTAATTTTTCCAACATTTATTCCCCTAATTTAGATGTGGGCCCACTCCGAATGCATGTGGTTTAGGGGTGGGCTTAGAGTATGCGCATACGGTCAACACATCACTATTCTAAATAAAAAGAAAGTTTGAAAATAATAACTTAAAAAAATGACAATACTATCTCATCATCATCTATTCATCTCTAACTTCACCCACCCAACCCCTTCTTTGTCCTCAACCTCGATTCCATGTCTTATTTTCGTTTCTCACTACTACTCCTCGAAGCCATATCCTCTATGCCACATGGTGTGTCACGATGAGCCACAAACACAAAGGGGGTGGGGCCCTACAAAAAGTGTATGGCCCCACCCCCTTTGTGTCTGTGGCTCATAGTGGCGTAGAGGATAAGAGTCCCTCCTCCTCCCACACTGGTAGTGACATTGTCAGGTAAAGTCCTTGGTGAGAGGACGATCCTCTTTTCTTATGCTTAAAGTTTACTTCTATATTATTCGAACTGTGAGCATTGTAAATAATTACCGCCCCAGCTGCAATGATGAAACAAAACCAAATAGTACATGAATTGGTTCATTATTATTTATTGTTGTTAATTAACTCAGATTGTGTTGACCTTAAACTCAAACAGTGCCCATTGCAATCTCTCTTGTCAATCATTCACTTATGAGCTCTTTTTCTCTCTCTCTCTCTAATACTTCCTTTCCTTACCTATGCCTCAATAAAGATTGAAACTTTGTGTCTAGGGTTACATTGCATTTCTTGATTTTGTCGCTTTAATTCAAATCTTGTTGAGTTCTTCTTTTAGATCGTCACTTCGTTTTGACAAATAAGTTATTCAAGCATCCTCTTTGAGGAGCGCCATTGTACATTCTACGCTTCGTTCTGAGGTCCCTCATATGAAATGCTTTGTCACAACCAATTTAAGAGTTTCCTCCATTAGTTATGTGTAACACCCCAAAACCCATATCTCCCCTTGGAGTATTAGATCTCGAGGTGTTAAACTTCAAATTACACAACACCTACCGAAACAATGCTAACATTTGGCAACATAACTGCATAACTGAGCCCATTGGGAGGAATTCTCGAGTTGATACAACCTACTAAACCACAATAAAAAAGGTATTCATGTAGACATAATATACCAAAATGATTTCATTTATATATGAAAACCTATAGTCCAGTACAAAACATCTTTTATCCCACAAGTGGGATATACAAAACTAAAACAACTATACAAAGTTTAACTCTAGTATACTTATGACTAGACTACCAAATACCACCAACTACCTATGGTCCTAGCTGTAAACAAGAGCTCTCAAGTTACTGGATCTCACTTCAAAGGGTGAGAGAATGGCTCAGAATCTGCTAGGAGAAAATGGTGAAGTTTGATTTGGGAAAGCCCAACAAGTAAATCCAATCTTCTACAAATTTATAGTAAAACCAAAAATAAAAAATAAAATTCAAATAATCCGATGAAAATGTGTTTGATAAAGCATAGTGATGTTGATGCTCACAAATGATACGCAACGGAGGCATTGTGTAAAGTAATTGGTCATTACTTGTGTTGATCTTACAACTATGGGTGTTGATACGGGATAGACGAGAGACAATCCTAACTCTTGGCCACTTGCACCAAGTGGCTGAATTACCAAACCCAACCTTGGGTATTAAGCACAAGGTGGCTTCTCACCAGGCTTTAACTCATGGTTCCAATTGGATAGCCTGACCTGATGCCACAATAAGTAAAGCCGCATGTAGTAAAAAACAAATCATATCATCTAAATTAATCATATGAATCATGTTAACATAAAAAAACCATGTATTCTGCTAAATGTATGTAATGTAATTGCACTCATGGTTTGGTTTGGTCAAAAACCATCTCAATACGTATAACGGCATAGACGGGAGACAATCCTAATCTTTGACTATTTGTACCAAGAGGCTAAATCACTAGACATAACCTTAGACATCAAGCACAAGATGGATTCTTACCAGGCTCTAAGCTACATCACAAGATGGATTCTTACCAGGCTCTAAGCTACATCATTTTTCTTTTCTTTTAAGCTCTTTTAAGGAAGCGTCCTTTTCTATCTTTTATGCTCTTTTTAGGGAAGCACACCCTTTTTCTTTTAAAACTCTTTAAGGAAGTACCCCTTTATCAACATACACTGTCAAAATGCATACATACATCTATGCCATGTAGTGCTATGCATTACAAATATCTCAACTATTCTTAAACAATATGATGCAAATTTGAATGTCTCTTTCTATTAATAATGTGTTAACATCTTATTATCATGTCAACCAATATAAGTATTTCAAGAAAATATAAAGATCAATTAAGCATTACTAAGATAGAACCACATAAATAAATAAATACATGTTATGCAATGGATAATGAATGACTAGTTTTTCAACAACTACCAAACCCCTACAACAAATTTTGTATGTATAAGGACTCAATCCCTCTAGCTACGACATTACCCGGTTTTGAGCATAAACACTCACTCTCCCACCTCAGGTTGTTCTTCAAGTTGACCCCTTGGTCTCTCCTTGCGGGTTGGCCCCGTTAGCTTCTACTTGTGGGATGACCCCTTGGGCTTTCCTGAAAATGTGTCATTGCCTTTGGAGTGTAACTATAGTGAAATTTTCTATTCTATCCCAAAATCCCTAAAATCTTTTTTTCTATACATGCGTAACCTAGTGTACCCTTTTCTACCTCTTAGAACCCTAAGAATTGATCAACATAAAAAGAAAATCATGCAATACAATTCCATATTACTTTATAAAAATAAACTACTAATTTTATTTCATGAATTTTAAGCAAGCTTAAGCAAGTTCCATACATTCCCACATCAAACAAATCCCATCATAAGTGAAGATACCAACTAATCACTTAATCCACCCATATAAGTATTAAAATATGTTAAAAAATACAGCAAAATACATCACCTTTATTATTAACTATAATAAAAATGATTTTAACCTTGTAAAGTAAAAATATTATCTACAAATCAAAACCCTAACTAAAAACTTGAAGAATAAAGGACCACTCACTTTAATTTTGTGCAAGAAACCCATGACACAATCTCGACAAGGCCTCTAGTGTTCTTCCTCTTTGTTTTCCCCTCTCAACCTCTTTAGGGTTTTGCCCCCTTTTCTTCCTTCATTGGTTTCGGTCAACAAGGGGACTAAACCCCTTTGTTTTTTTTATTATGTTTTATTTTTTTATTTCCAGAAACACCCTTGGCGAGTTGGGGGTATTATATTATGACATAGTTCCTCTCTCTTGTTCTTGTGAATTGTATGTGTGCAAATTGTCAAGTATGGTTTTGCAAGATACTACAGAGGTCTCCTCCCCCATCTCAGAGTGTTCAATGATCGATCCATATTTGCTAGGGGTGGAAATGAGTTTGGTCTGAGCCTCCAAATCATCTCATTTAGCTAAACAAGCCTGAGCCGAACTCAACTAGGCTTAGCTCGTTAAAAGCTCGGCTCACGATATATTAAAATAATTTAATTTATTATATGTTTGATGTTAAATATGGTTAGTACTTTTGTATAAAAAAGTACTCAAATATGGTTTGTTTCTTTATAAAAAAATAGAAACCTACTTACATGATGTGACATAAGGCTAGTTCCTAAAAGCAAGAAAGGCTTGATGACGTTAAGCAACACCTTTGAGTTTCGAATTTCGTGTGTTACTATTGTCCAAATTTTTTTAGTAAAACGATTATTTTTTGAATGAAAATGCTTTTACATGACACATATGGGTGGCCCACCTCTTTGTGAGCTGAGCCTAAGCTTGACTCTTTTGTGACGAGCCTGAGTTGAGCTGGGCAATGCTCAGCCTAGCTCACCTCGTTGCCACCCCTAATATTTTCTGGTAATGGGCCAATTCCGGGAGTCAGATTCAAGACATAGTGTTGGGTCAAACTATAACACCCCCGTACCCAATTTAGGTAAGTTTAGAGATCCGGACCTAATGCCATTTGTCTACTTACAAAACCCTTGGTATTTTGAGCAAGAAGGCCAACCTTAGTGCTCTAATGGACTTTATGTAGCACCCTCGAAATCAGACTCAGATATGGGAATCCATATGTGCCTCGGATTCGGATCATTACATGATTCCTTTCGATAACCAAAGTTCACAATCTGATAGTCATAATTCAATAGCCATATTCACATTCTAAGTTCAATAATTGCTAAGGTATACATCGATATTCAATATATCACAATAATCCAATAGACAATAAGTCGCAGTGGAAATAATGCCATAATCTCCAATATAAATCCAAAGTAGTACTAAAACATCTATATATAATAGAAGTCAACAACCTACATCAATAAGGTGCCCTTTCACTCAAATCACAAAACAAAGGGAAAATAGAATATGTAGCCTCTTAAATAATACCCATAACATCGAGGGTCCAATGCATAACTAATAAAAAAGTATGACCGAGTAAAAGGAAAGACTGAAGATGACATAACAAATCCCTAGAATGAAGAGCTTGCAATAATATTCAGTCTCATAAACAAAACGGCTGGGTTAGTCCCAACCTGTAAGCAATCTATCCGACTATAGATAATATGAAGCAAAACATAAATCTGAGTACTAACAAGTCTAAAGTTTAATATGGAACTAAACAAATATTGAAATATTTATCATATCATGCTAGTGTAAATTGAACAATAATCAAAAGTCAAATCGAAGTTGAAGGTTCAATACAAAGTTCTAAGTTCAATAAAGAATTTTGACTTCATAATTTGAAGTTCAATACTAAATACCGAATAAGAATCGATGTCTAAATAAGTAATTCAATACGATGATCAAAGTCTTTGAGTTCAATGACATATGTTAGTTTTAAAGGGTCTGAATGTTTAAAGTTTACATGGTTCAAAGTGTTTGGAGTTCAATGTTCGAAAAGTTCAATGTTCAATGTTCTAAAGGTCCAAGGTAAAGTTTTTGTGTGCTCTGGTTAACCCCATGAGTAGGGTCTAGATCTCGTGCTAAACCCCACAAGTGGGGCCAATGTCCTTGTTGTAACTCTAATGGTAGGATCCTGATCTTCTATTTAATCACTAGAAGTAAAGCCAATATCTGTGAACCAAAGATTATGTCTGAAGTACTTTCTCACACTTAGCCTTGTGAGTAGGCCCAAAGAGTCAAGGACACACTTAGTGTGGCGACCCGAAACCCATATCCAAAGGACACGAATTTCAAAACATGAAAT